>LAPY01002520.1:63271-81251 GCA_000970635.1 Eragrostis tef
GGGGGGGGGGGGGGGGGTTCTAATCCATGTCATCAAAATTCTACATGTTACTTCGCCATCTCTACCATTAGAGAAATTGCTACTCTTGTATAAGGTGCCAAAATGAAGAGCCAGCAAAACTGAAGCGGGTGTTTTAGGTTTGGAAGTGCTACTCTCATCCAAGTACTTCAGTCCAATTTTCCTATAACAGAAAGAGTGCAAAGCAAGGATGGTTTGGGGAATGTTGCATACAGTGCCGTAGGGCTCTGAAAAAATAATCTCTAGGATCATAATCAAATGTATACAGAGTGTAGGATATGGAACAAGATACGCTATGTTCAAGGAAACAAATCGTTTTTCTAATGAAGGAAATAAAATAGACAAAGAGATATTGATTACTTACTCTCGTTGTGGTCTGCTACATGATATTCCTTTTTCCACCACATATCCATACCCCTGTACATAGAACCATCAAGGTGTCTGCTTTCCTGAAGAATATTACGTGCAGTATATCCTTCATCATCACTGAATTCTTCACCCTCACTGACCATGATTTCCGCAGTGTGACCCTTGGTTGCACTCGTATGATCTTCTTCACAACCAATGAGGTTCATATTTTGGCCCCATGCATCACTTATGATATCTTTAATCTCCTTATCATTCATCTCATGTTCAGCTACAACCTCTGAGATTCTGCTCCTCTTCTCAATGTTTTTCATATTTTTTGAATTGTCCGTATTAAAATTTTTCGTCCCTTGGGTGATTGCAGAAGAGACGTCTGTATCAAAATTTTTCATAATAACCTTAGCAAAAGAGGTGGGAAATCGCGGGTACCATTTACCAGACTCATCGCGTTGTACTCTATTGATGGTGGCCATGTTCCGAGGTCCATGGGAACATCTATCAAATCAGCATAGAAAGACAATCTCAGCAACCGACATCAAAAGATGGTACCATCAGTAAGGATTATAAATCATAACGTAACATTATCTAAGTCTAATTTATTTCTATTTTTTCCTTCACATTTTTTCTTTGTTTTGGTATCATATGATTTTAACTGAATGATTTCCCCACATTTGCCTTCAAAAACCAACCTAACAAGGGTAAATCAAAGCCCAACCTAGGTCACAATCTAGATCCAAAAACTACAGCGGCCAACTATGGCGCAAATTTTTGCATAAGAACAAGAAAATACATTTCCCCCATTTGCTTCAAAACAGGTTATAATCCGCATCGTAAATTATAACAACAAAGTAAAGGCGCAAACTTTAGCATCAGAACAAGAAAACACACCGGGAAGCACGACGGACTGGTGAGTTGGGGGCCGCCATGAGTGGGAAACTTCGCCGGGCAAGCGCTGTTGGCCACTAGCGAGGCGCAGGAGATGCCATGAAAGAGAGGAGATGCCGCGAAGGGGATGAGAGGGAGTGCAACGGGGCAGGAGAGGCGGCGACGATAGGGCGTCGGGGGAGACGTCGTGCTGAGCGGAGGATTTGCATCTCCACGCAACGACGGCGGCGGCGAGGGGAAGGGAATATGCAGTAGGTCTCACGATGTAAAATGACAGAGGGGCCTAAACGGAGAATTGTGGAAACTGAACTTTATGGAATAGCTAGCCGCTGACCTGCATAGGACTCTACACGTCTACAGCATATGGAGAATTGTGGAAACTGGACTTTACAGCATTGTTTGGTTTGAGTCGCCGGGGATTCGAGTCCTCTTCATTGCATCAGTCAATGCGGAGAAATCCTTCCCTGCGTTCAGGGGAGCAGCATCTGGATAGTTCATATTCGGATCGATAGCCGCGATAGTTTAAAATCTTTTCGATGAAAAACAAAATAGCGGCCGCAGCACGGAAACGGATCCACTGCCGTGCCAAAAAAAACGGCACGACGTAACGTGTTTTCTTTGCTGCAGCCGCATGGGCCAGCTTGCCACTGTGTTGGCTGGGCTTAATTTTCTTCTTCTCCCTTAAACTCAATTAGTCTTTCCATTAATAATATAATAGCTATCTTGGCGGGGAAATAAGCCTCTTGAAAAATTTTAACGCCAAAATGATAGATCTCTTGGCCGCGTATCACAGCTGATCGATCTTCTCTCAGCGTATCCATTCGCAACAAAATTAATTGATCATCGCTGCCATTGATCGCCGCTGCCTCGCCGGGCTCTGCGCCTCCTCTCTCTCTTCCTGGTTGTGGCAGCGAGCATGATGTGAAGAGTGCAAAGGTGCTGTTCGACAGGCTGTAGCTGCGGCTGCGACTGCAGAAAAATAACTGCAAACACTGTAGCGACTGCAGAAACACTATAGCGGCTGCAGAAGAAATAACTGAAACACTATAGCTGCTGCAAAACAGCCGCTGCAAAGCAGCCAAACAAACAGAGTGAAAGTTGATCATCGCAATGGAGAACCCTGTCAACTTGGATCAAGATGAAAGCCAGATTGATGGATCACGAGGCAAGCCACACTAGAGCAAGTCAACAGGAGTAAGTTTCCTTTATTCTTTCATCAAGCCTTATCGTGGATGTCTGCTTTGTTTTGACTTCGACTGAACATAGAACAATACTTTTTCATACGCTACTTCGATATAGCGCCCGACGAAGATGCCAACGATGATTTGTTCATGCTGACTAATTTAATTAAGGGAAAGATAAAGAGACAAACATTCAGCCCAGCCCAAGAAGCAGCCCCGTACAGCCAACGGGGTGCTGGAGAGAAGGCACGTTACGTCGTGCTGTTCCTTCGGCACGGCAGTGGAGCCGGATCCCCACAGCACTTCTCCTTCCTCCTTGACAGCGGCGGAGCCAGAGCCAGCAGTAAGGAGGGGCCGGATTGAATTGCTTAGCCAATTAACATAGGGATTAACTAGTGGTATATGGCTTCGCGCGCCGCTTGAAAACTGGATAGGTGACTTAAAACGTTGGTTGAGAAGCAAGCCGGATCGGAGCATTTGATTGTGCAGAGCATTTTTTTTTGGGCATGCTATAGAAAGCGTGGTAGAGGTGTCTGCTGTCTGGCCGTGATTGTTCCCATAATTCCTACAATATATTTTTTTTGTTGTTGTCAAGGCTCCTAAACGGCTAAACCCTACAAGGGCCAATCGTACTTGGTAAATGACCATCTTAAGCCGTCAAGAAATTTGCGGGTAAAAATTATTCCATTCATGTGAAATCTCTGTCAAAAATTACATAAACATAAGACTGTTTTTCAATCATTGGAAATGTAAAGACAGAACCATTGATATTGCAATACACCTCACATGGTAAATAAATAACAAACAGGATGAATGTTCGTTGCTCGACCTTATCATTGGATACAAAATCTCCTTCAAATTCTTGAGCTTCCTCCCCAACCAATTTCACCATACGTTATTCTTGCTGGAAATAGCCTTGCCTGTGACTGTGTCCATGACGTTCTCATTTATGGGAAATTTATAAATGGTAGGAAAGTTTGGTTAATATAAGTTCGGGAAATGAATTAACACGGTATATGTAAAGGGGCAAAAAAGAAAATAATTGTACCAAACCAAGTGTGTTACCTGTGGAGTCATCATCCGCTATGTCCTCTAGGGAGAGAGATCATTGTCAGTTCTTTCCTAACACAATGTACGCAATAGGAATGCTGAAGAAAAGGATTCTAGGCTAGTGGAAGGGAAAAACATTGTACTTTTATAATAGCAAAATTGAATCATCAGCAGCATCAGATGTGTCCTCTGGGGAGAGAGATCATTGTCAGTTCTTTCCTAACACAATGTACGCAATATGAATGCTGAAGAAAAGGATTCTAGGCTAGTGGAAGGGAAAAACATTGTACTTTTATAATAGCAAAATTGAATCACCAGCAGCATCAGATGTGTGCTCAGGAGAAGCCTTTGGTGGTGTGATGTTGCTGGCCTGCAAAACATCACACGGGATTAGAGCAGAGATCTGTATGGAATACTACAAAGATATACTGTTAAAAACGAGAAACAAAAGATACCAGGGCATTCTGTCGTTGTGTCAAGAGGAAGTGGTGTGGCAGGATTGTTCTTCTGCTGGGATTATACGTTTTCAGCAGCAGATGATGGTACATGTTCACGAATATGTTTTCCTTTATCATCAGACTCTTTTGGAGGCATCAACTGAATCCCTCGGATTGCAATCTGACCGTATGAGAAGTGCAACTGCTTGACCTCGAAAGAGCAATTTGAGGATGAGGAAGCTTGCCTATGACATTGACAATCACCTGAAATTTTCACCCAGGTGAGAAGTTACCTCTGTTGGGAACACTTTCAGGTTTAAGATTGGCTTTCATCAACATTTTGACTTTTACCAACAAGAGCATGGACAATGTCATCAAAGAAAATAATTTCTGCCACAGCTGTGTCATTGGTGGTAAAGTGGTATATTTTTTTAGTAAGCAAATAACTCGTTTGGTAATATAGAAGTTATTGCCGTATCATTTATACGTTATTCCTTGGATTGCTCTTCTGCTGGCATATATCAGCTGATTTCCTCTGTAGATGTTCTGCTACATCTATTGGGAAACGGAAACCAGCATCGTTGAACCTCGAAACAGTCATCGTTGATGGCTCAGTCTTCGAAGATGCTTATAAGAGTAGGGTTTACGTATGTGCAATTATAGGGGTGAGTGAGCGTGCGTGTTGTGAGTGTCTGAGTTGTACTGTGTAATCGCAAAAAAAAAAGAAACATTCATGGTGAATTTTAATCCATGAGGATGTATACAATGAGAAAGTAGGTTTCAATGAAAATGTAAATGGAGCACTAAAGGCTGTAAATCAGGTAAAAAGGTATCATTATATAAGTGTTTCACATTTGTATACATCCTCAAGAACCGAAGTGCTAATATTAAACAGGAAGTAAAATCCAGTCTCCTTCAATTCCACTACATTATGTACAAAGAAGTTTCTATTAACCAGATCTAATCTAGCAGGAAAGAATTCCTGAAAAACAGAGGCCATGTTTCGTTCTGATCAGTAAATCGAAGTCCAGAACCTTCCCATGCCCTACATGAATGCAACACCTACCTGGTTCTCTTTTAAAACAAACCATGGACCTTCAGATTATAATTGGGCTAAACACAACTAATGCTCAAGAGGGAAACAGACCAAATCTCACAAAAAATGCATATATCAGGACGTTAGCGCTTTTCCCCTAGAAAAAAAATGCAATAATTGAACTCCATGGTAAGTCAGTACGTACATGAGAAGGACTGTTATGGCCATATTTTATGAGCATGCTTCCATCTTTTAAAGTGTAATAATAAATGTTGACGTCACATATGACATAAATGAAAAATCCAAGGAATGCAAATGTAACCCTTTTATAAGCAGATACAGATTAATTGATTGCCAGAACTATGAAAAAAATACGAAGGGTTCTATTCTCTGGTGAACTGAAAATTTTCTATCTGTAACAATAGCTCTCACCTTTTTATCTAAATGTGAGCCGTAGGTGCAGAGTTTATAGATACAAGACATAAAGAGTAAATTTCACAAACCCATTAATACTATGGCTTTATAGTCACAAACCCACTAAGTATTGTGCATGTTTCACAAACCCACCAATAATTTGGACGTTGTTTCAAAAACCACCATATTCTTAACTTATACCGTGCTTCATGCTCTGGTCCAAATGTCAATGCATAGTAAAAATCTGAGACCGTACGAATTTGATGGATGAGTATTGAGCTGACATGTGGGACCAGAGTATAAGATACAATATGAGTTACAAATATGGGGTTTCTTGAAATAGCACCCTAAATATTGGTGGTTTTGTGAAACATGCATTATATATAGTGGGTTTGTGACTATATGGCTAACGTTCTGGTGGGTTTGTGAAATTTATCCAGACATAAAATGTATGTACCAACAACCCAGAAGGTTTATGTTAAGCATCAGGTAAAGAATCACAGAGAGGATAATGAAAGAACCATAGTGAACTTTTATGCCTAGAACACCGCTTCTCTAGCTTCAAGTACTCTTCAATGTCTTCGTTCACTGAGCAACAAACAAAAGGTAGTTTTGGGTCCGCGTGAGTACATAGAGTACTCAACTAGTGAGGGAAATTATGACATGTTGGCTACAATCAAAAAAGGCTTACATGGGTTTATTTGCATAAATGCGGTTGAGTAAAACATTTGATAAAACAACACCGATTTACTAAGTGATATATATTTCCAAATGGCCAAGGTAACTCCACCTTGTCGAGATCAAGGGTTCCAATCATCTTGTACGTCTTTACAGGTAACTGCACCTGTACATCTACGGGTTACACCACCCAACCACAGCTACTCCACTGTGATTGCCCAACCAGCCATCGTTCCTAACTAATCGTGTGAGGGTCCATGCCGCTCTTGACTGTGAGCACGGTTGTCATGATTGTTTTCACTCTGCAGAGGTTGTACACATTTCCCCACGAGGGTTGATTACGTCCCATGTCGCTAGGTGGACTAAAGTCTCCTTTATGTCGTGCTGGCCAAACACATGCACACTTTCTTAGGTGTGCGGCTAGGAGATCACAATAAACCTTTTCCATAGCTTCCTCCAGCTTGTACGTGCCCACTTAGGTTTCACCGATCAGGTTACTCCCTAGAGGCCCCCTCTTGTGCCAGATGGTTCCGTAGAGTACCCCGCCTTCCTCGCACCACCGTTTGGCATGCACAAAACTGGTCTCCACAATGTAGTACGCCAGGTCGCGCCCATTCTTAGACTTGTGGCTGTATGGTTTTCATGGGTGGTCGCTCCACGAACTGGTCCTTAGATTTAGGTGATCAACAAAACCAAGGGACTACTGGTAACCCCAGCACAGCCCCCGAGCTGCCGGTAACCCCAGCACAACTCCCATACCATTGCCACCCAAATCCCTAGCTCCATTCATGTTGCTAAACATTACCATTAACCCTCATGTGACAACGGTTCGATTAATCATGTTAGATCCTTCCCAACCCGACACATAGCAAGGCTAAGTAATTCTACCCATAAACAAGTAGAGGAAACTAAGGCGACAAGGAAATGATATGGAAATAATCTAGTAAACCCTACAAATAGGTTCGCATTCATTTGACTCAAGCATGCAGGTTTACATATAAATCATTTACAAACTAGGTGCAAAATGATCAAGGACACTTGCCTGTTTAGACTTTGCTGCTCGTGAGTTTAGTTCTTGGTCTTGAAGGATCCTTGTATGAGTTCCGAGCGTGTAATCCTATTTGCGTAAACATGAAAAACATACAAGCACAAACATACATGGCTAAGAACAGTATGCAACATCATGAGCTCATTGGAAGGTTTGAATTAGGATACGATGGGCTCACCATCAGTTATACCACAACGGGAACATGACGGGTGCAGCGGGAAAACAGAGATGGTTGCTCACAGTTTCTGTGGTGGCCGCGAATAGACAGCATGAAGAAGACGTTCCCACTAATTGGCTGCACGATTAACAAAGAGGCTTAAACAGGAATGCCCACCATTATGTGGAACATGATGGAGGCATGATTATTTGGACAGAACTTTACTGGTTTTGGAGATCGATTATCTGAAACAAGGCAAGATTGCTCTGCGACAATTGCGGGAGACATCTCGTTCCGTGACAAATTGATGCTGCTCTCAGGGGGATCTCCTGTGGAACCAAAGATGATTTGATCGGACACAATCGGCTATTTGCTAGGATGATATCAAAGCGATGATGGAAGAACCTCTACAAGAGGGAGAGAAACCGATGTCTCCTGGTCATGCTGTTTGTGAAGTTGTTCGAGCAAGTACTTTTCTTAAAGTTGTGGACCTACAAGCAAAGAAAAAAATCCGAGTTCCCGATTGTTCCCGGTTTGAAGCACTGATGGCTGAACCTGACCGCGAGAAAGCTGAATGTCGACAAGTTCAACAAATAGTTGAACAACAGAGGAGGGAGATTGATGCCTTGCGGAAGCAAGCGCAAGAAGTAAGAGACTCAGACCGCACTGTGGAAGCCCAGTTAGAGCACTTGAGGAAAGAATCAGCATGAAAGGCAAGCATGCTTGCCTCTCTTATGTCTAATTTTGAAGGGGAAGGTCAGGTGCATTCTTAATCTCTGACATCTGAATGATTTTCTAGTCTGATTGGTTTTTTGTGTGATTACTGAACTCTGTGTTCGTGGGTCACCATTTTATAATCCGGCATGAGTTAGTGATCTGTATGGAATGTGAACTGTGATATCATGTATTACTGACTCATCTATCTATTTAAACAAGATAAATTTGGCATATGCTTGTGACGATCCAACCTGATATGATTCATGATGAAAAAGTTGGACCTCAAATGGGCCCCATAATGTGTACTAGGTGACAGATCTGAGAAACTGAAATGTGTACCAATAAGGCAAAGCCACGTGGACTAATCAAAGAGTGACACGTGGACCACCCAAAGCATGAAACATACACCAGTAGACAAATGACACGTGGACCACTAAAAAAGGGCACGTGGCCCAATAGAAGAGCGCCACGTGGACTAATAGAAGAGCGGCACGTGGCCTAATAGAAAAGTGACATGTGGACTCTCGAAAAGACATGCGAACCAGTTAAGAAATGACACATTGACCAATAGGAAAACGACATGTGGACCAACAAAAAGTTGACACGTGTATCGGAGACGTCACCATGCTGATGTGGCAACATTGCCACGTTGGACGCCATGCCATCGTGCCATCGTGGCAGTATACGTATACGAAGTACCGTATCATAACCTTGCTGCCCGGGCAGGCTGTCCGAACAGTGAAAAGGTCATAAATCACGACTGGCCACGCTCGACTGCTGACGGACGCTTAAAGGTCATAAATTGCGATTTATGACGAAATTTTCATCCCTAGCTGCGGTCGGTGAAACCTTAAAAACGTCATTAATCAGCAGATCTGTTCTAGTGGTTGAGCACTGTTTGCGTGGAACCTCTAAGGTCAATTTCTTTTGGTTGATTCCAAAATGCCATGTCGTCTAAAGTGATTTGAAACCATAAAAGAAACAATATTACTAGAATATGATGTATCATAATAATTGGCCGAACTCATCATGTTAGTTTGGCCTTGAGAACTGCTAATCGGCATTGAACTTGCTCCGGTGCCATGTGGGTGGATGTTGCATGTTGCTAGGGGAATTAAAATTCAAACCATGCATATTATTTGACAAAGGCTGCTGTGTATGATATGCAAATCCATGATTCGTGTATCTAAAGAACTAGCTGAATAATCACTAGCCAATGAAATATGCTCATAAGGAGGTCTAGCAACGTCAACATGAGGATTCATGGTACTTGCAAAATAATTATTAGAATCAGGCAATGTATTTGCAAACTTTACCTCAGGC
This sequence comes from Eragrostis tef, assembly GCA_000970635.1. NCBI lineage: Eukaryota > Viridiplantae > Streptophyta > Magnoliopsida > Poales > Poaceae > Eragrostis > Eragrostis tef. The sequence goes on from LAPY01002520.1 coordinate 72,582, forward strand.
GTGGTGTAATATGATAACGATGCATCACCTTGGTACGCCTCCATGTGTGTCCACTTGAATTAGCTTCGCTCTTGGAGTTGCTTCCTTCGTGTATGCCAGAACCAGGTAATACACAAAAGAAAACAATAGTGAAAGATGATTAGCAAAAGATGCAATCGGCCTTCAGGCCTGAATGCAGTAACAATGGCGAGAACAATATAATAGATGGCTAGGGTAGAAAAATTCGGTTATTATAACCAGAAAATTATGTCCCCACCGGAGTCATCAAAAAGTGTGTTGACGCAAAATCAGGTCAGCACACGGAAAGCACTAGATCGTGCGGGTCGCAAACGGACCGAACCGAGGTGAGGGCACCCAAACAGAGAACGGTATTTTAGGATTTTGCCAAAATCAGTTCAACGGGATATCACGATTACGTTGTGAAGGACGGCTAGGTTTAGGAGCAAACCAGCAAAGAGATAACCAACGCACTTACGTGGCGAAGAACGACTAGTTTACAAGCAAACTAGCAAAGACCGTCGAAGACCTCGTCCGGGAGGGACCCCGTCAGGGCATGGACGTCGCCGGCGTGCCCTAGGTTGAGCAGCAAGCCTAGGACGTCATCTCTGGTCGTGAAGATAAGTAGACGAACAGCAAGAAGAGGTTGGAAGAGTAGGGCAAAGGGAAAAACATGATAAAGTAAAGATAGATTGATTTGTTCGATTGGTTCTTCCTCAATCGGCCACGACCCTATGTTTATATAGGGTGCTCGGTCTCGAGCTGTTACACGAGTCGGAGAAAGGAAAAAAAAACTCCAGAGCTATTCCATCTATCGAACATATTTTTCTTCTCCCTCAAGCCTAATCCTGCTCCAAATCAACAACGTTACCGCCAGCATACATGTATGTATACCGTGCATGCATGCATACACCTTTGATTTCCTTGTGCTGGCTCCACGTCAATCTTTTGCCTTGTATATACTGGAGTCTTGATCCTGCCTGCATCTTGATCAACTCCCAACACGCGCGATGATGGAAGCCCAAACTCCCGGGACTAGGAAGACAAAACTAAAGCCGTCTTCTTTTTTTTTTAGATTTTTAGATAAAGGAAATGAATCCGGCCTTTTGCATCAACATGCATACAGCCTACATAGTCAACATTATTACAAAGTTTGGTAGAATAAAAGGCCCAAAGACAAAAGACTAAACATCAAGTCTATTATGCCACGGCCACCCATGCTTGGCGAACACGCTCATGGTCACCACTTCTAACATATGGCACACATTCACCATCACTTCCCTATAGTGCTCTTTTTGCAACAACCTCCAGAAGCGAAACCAATATGTGCCCTTGAAAATCACCTGTATCAAAGTAAACGATGTTTTCTTGTTAAAAGCAGTATCATTACGGCATAGCCATATCGACCAGAACATAGCTACCACTCCTACAAGGATTAGTTTCTTTTCTTTAACCCCCTTTGAAGAAAGCCAACCCGCCATAATATGACTAATATTATCTGGCGTTGTGAGGCCTGTAACTATGTTAATCATTCTCCAAATGGACCTAGCAATATGACACTGAAAGAATAAGTGGTCAATAGTTTCATTTTGGTTACATAAACTACATTTGGGGCTACCTTTCCATTTCTTTTTTCTCAGATTATCCTTTGTCAAAGTCACCCCTTTTGCAAGGTACCATAAGAAGATCTTTATCTTAAGAGGGAGTTTAATATTCCATAGATACTTTGTGGGAACAGGATTAGATTGTAACAACATTGTGTTATACATCGAACTAACAGAAAATTTACCGTTCGTATGTAAATTCCAAATGAAAGAATCTGTTTCAGAAGTAAGCCTCACATCTGCTAACTTTGAAACCATGTTGTTCCAATCAACTAATTTGTTCCCTATAATCGGTCGCCTAAAAGTTAAGTTTAGGGGTATAGAACGGAAAACCTCCTTCACCGTAATGTGTTTCCATCTAGCCACATTATACAGCATAGGGAATTGCTCACTTAGTGGTGTACTATCCAACCAAGCGTCATTCCAGAATCTAGTTTTATCTCCGTCCCCAACAAGAAAGTGTCCCTATTTCAAACATTCGTCTTTAACCTTCATTAGGCCTGACCAGAAGTGAGAATCGCCTGGTCTTCCTTGTATTTGGGTTAGACATTTGCTACTAAATCATTTGTTTCGTAGCATTTGTTGCCATATCCCATCCTCATTTAGAAGTCTAAAGAGCCACTTGCTGAGTAAGCATGGGTTCTTTATCCGAAGGTTTGTAATTCCAAGTCCACCTTGATCTTTGGGTTGACAGAGTATGTCCCATCTTGCAAGGTGGTACTTCTTTTTGTGACTGTCCCCTTCCCAAAAAAACCTCGATCTGATATGATCCTGTTTTTTTAAGACACCACTTGGTATTTCAAAGAAGGACATCATAAATTTAGGAAGGTTACTTAGGACTACATTCAAAAGCACCAATCGGCCTCCTGCAGACAAAAGTTTTCCTTTCCACATACTCAACTTCTTTTCGAATCTCTCTATGACCCTTTTCCATTCACTATTCCTTAGCTTTCTATGAATCATAGGTATTCCCAGGTACTGAAAAGGCATAGAACCAATCTCACAGCCAAATAATTGTGTGTACTGGTTTTCATATTCCTTTGCCTCTCCAAAACAAAAAATCTCGCTCTTCTCAAAATTTATTTTTAGGCCTGACAATTGTTCGAACGCGCACAACAAGAGCTTCATATTTTTTGCTTGTTCTATGTTGTGGTCCATGAAAATGTCGGTGTCATCGGCATATTGTAAAATTGATAACCCCTCATCAACAAGATGTGGAACAACACCGGCCACCTGGCCCTCCCCCTTGGCTCTTTCTATGAGAATAGCAAGCATATCTGCAGCCAGGTTGAAGAGAATTGGAGAAAGAGGGTCACCTTGTCTCAGACCTTTATAGGTTTGGAAGTAGGAGCCAACATCATGTCTCGGGAAGAGGCAGACAAAAACCAAGCCGAATCTCTGTAAAAGGCAGACAAACTAAATACTGTCTGAGGTATACAACAATTCCAAGTTCTTACCCTGTCTGCACGTTGCTTCCATTTTCCTGCAAGACATATCCAACGTGCTGATAGCAAGGAAAAATTATTAGTATCTGGCTAATTAATTACTTTAGCATCTAATCAAGCCAGACTAAGCTATAATGCCAATTTTGGTTGTCAACAGAAAGCAAGCCAGAGGACTACTACTAGCCCAACTGAAAACAGAGCATACATGGTACGGGTGCTATGTTTCTTGTATTAGACAGCTCACACGTACGGCAACGACACCGCTCACCCCCACACGTTCGGATACGTAGTAGAGCAACATGCCTCCTCGAGGAGACGCATAAGGGTGCGAGGGTGAGGCGTCTAGCCGGGACGTGTGGGGGTGAGCGGCTTGCCGGGGAGTGGAGTTGGGGCGGGCAGCTTGGGGCGCATGGTGGCGACTCACTAGTGTCGTAGGAGGGGAGGAGGAAGGCCGGTAAGAGTTAGGTGGTCGGTGGATCTCACTGTGGTTTGCACAAAAGGTTAGGTTGTCTGTTGGACGGAGCATAGAAGTCCATGCGTTTTGCACAAAAAGTCTTTGAAGAAATTCTCCATTTCTGCACAAAAGTTAGGTTGTCTGTTGGACGAAGCATAGAAGTTTTCTCGTCTCTCCTACTCAATTTTATGTACACTCTGTTCTAAAATAATTGTCATTTTTCCTCTATGTCAGATTTACTAGGTGAGTGCCCGTGCGCTGCTACGGATGTTGAATATTTTATGAAACCCAATGCAAATACTTTATTTTCAAAAGCAAGGATTTACCATGTCAGATGAACTTTTAGATGCTCTAATGTACAACAAGAACTGGACATATCACATAAAGATTAGCAAGCATTAGGATTTACACAAGTAGGTGACGAGCAATTTACATTCTTCACTCAGTTAGTATTTAAATAATAATAAGGTGGGATAATAATACAGAGAATGGGACCTTTTACATTAGGAATATTATGTTTAGAACTTTTCGACTTCCTCTTTGGTTGCCTTCACTCCCGTACCAAACACAACAAACATCCATCATATAGTTTAATATCAAAACTAACATACTCCTTAGTCATTGAGATACATGACTAATTTAGAGAGTTGATAATAAAACAGAAACAATATAGTGTAATCATTCAGAATCTCAACACATTGGCAACGGTGTCGCTAGCCTATGCTTAATCTCCCTTTCGGCTCTGGCCTGTTACAGAGGACCTCAACACCTCAACCTCTCCCAGGTTCCTCTTGGGCATGTAGCCTGACACAAAGATGTCTGGATCATCTCCACATCATGTGCAGTTGGCATCAAGCATCCTCGAGCGTCATGCCTCCTGCCCAATCAGACTGCTGCTCCCATGCCATCGAGACCACCACAATGATGTTGGAGTCTCAAGCTATTTATCTGCAGTGCAAACAAATTATTGATATTGATGACTGATTACTACACCCATTCAAAGGCTATCAAAAATTGCCTAATGTGAAACTCATCATATTCTGATCTCTTTTTAATCCCATATTAAACATAATTACTCCTACACAAGTATCAATATCTTAAACGTTGTGCACACCACCTGATATATTTTACTAACATATTCTTAACTGCATAGCAAAAAAAGTAGGATTTCAGGAAAACAGCAAAAAAGACTTCAACTGGTAACATAGAGCTGTGATTGTTGAGGAGTGCTATCAGAGTTCACTGGCCCCTACTCCCTACACAGTACGTGCAAAATATGGAAAGCCTTGAATCTTCAATTACAAACAAGTACAAAGGAGTACGATAAATAAAACTGAAGGAGATTATGCAGCAACATAGAGAATTAATCACTGGCACTCATAACATGGGATGTAGCAATTGCATTGTTAGAGCTGGAGAAGTAAACATTCCCCTTCTACTTGTGGCTAAATTATTTTAACTGATAAATAACTTAATATACATGAATTATCCTACAGATATGCTGCCATTTCAATTATCATCTCTAAACCCTTTGTAGCTTTCAAACAGTTGTGAAAGAGAATTGAGACTCATGAAATCCAATGATGTTTGCAGAAATTGCTAATTGCCAGCATTCCTTCAACTGTTCAAGAGAAATATAAAGTCAGGATTCACCAATCACTAACACATCATAAAGATGGAGGGAACAAGACCAGAAACTGTGAAGAAACTGTTGCAACTCTGAATCACCAGGAAAAACAGCCTGCATTGTGACCATTTCAACTGCATTAAGAATTTATAATCTTCAGGGAGAATTTGATCATAAGTGTTGTGTACAGATAGCATAGCATAAGATTTATTGTTAGCTGTAAATTAAAATAATATCAGGACAATACGGGACATCAATTTTCTTTCCTATCAACCTTCTTTGATTAACCACTATTAGGAAGAGTACATTGGAGCTTGAGAGTTAAACTTTATTCAAACTGAATTGGACCACTTGCCAGTTTGATGGATGATTTCTGCAGCTAACTAAAATCTCTCTACAAGTAGATGCATAATGTATTCCTATGACCATGCAGTTTTTCTGTAAGAAGATGCATAATGCATTCCTATGACAATGGCACACATATTTCAGCACCATTTTTTTTAGAATAGATGAAAAGGGACTTGCGATAAAACTGAAAAGACAAATACGTTTACCAAAGATGCATCCAACAGACCACATATCAACACCGACAGAGTAATGCTTCATTGCAATTTGCAATTGGATCCAATCAACTCTGTAGTATATCTCATATTGTGCTGATTAAAACGTCAATAGTAACAAACTGTAAGAATGAATCATATACAAATATCGCACATGACATTAAAGCAATGATGTTAAATAGCTGACATCCTCAAAAAAAATCTGACATGTCGCTATACCTTTTCTACAGATAAAACTGATATTACAACATAAAGGGCATATTTCCCTCAAAAAAAAACATAAAGGGCATATTGAGGGAATAACAGAAACCAACACTTAAGTCTACCCAGCTCAAATATAGTGCACATGAAACCTGCTTCCAGAAAGAAGTTAATGAAGCCACACAAGCTTCATTGTAATACCGCTGTTTCATAGACTCATCAGTCAATCAGGCATTGCAACAGAGCCAGCGCCACTTTCTTAGTTCCCTTAGCTTAGACGATCCATGGCTGAGAAGCTACTCGTCCTTCCAATGCAAGAGTGCCCCTCAAATTCCAAACAATGCTTGGTAACTAATGCAAGAGTACTAAATTAATGTCAGACTAAAATACCATACAGCTAGGAACTCAAGCTATGGAGAAAGCCAAGGTGCATTTTACCAAGCAGCTGCAATAATAGCTTGGTTGCACATTAATTGTATTTTAGGACCTCCTTTTCTTCATACAAAAACATAGTAGAGTGAAATATGGACGGATCTTCTAGCTGAATCATGGACCAGAAAAATATTGACGTAATAAAATCTGCACTGTTTTGGCCTAGCAGAAAATCAGAGATGGAAATCAAAGATGTAAGAGAAATAAGTGTCTATCTATCCGTAGATAACACTTGTCTTATTTCTCAAAATTTCAAATCAGATGGAAGGAAGCACTGTAAACCTTGACTTGCTTCCAGACATCTTTTAATCAGAAGGAAACACATCACTGACCTTGGGGAAGAACCATGCTAGCATGCTACCAGGTTTCTACTGCAGGACAGCCCAAACTTGCAGGTTTTCCGCTTGACGAGATTTCCTGAATTCTTTCAACAACGTTACAAATAATGAAATCAGTCATGGACAATTGGACATGTTGCTCGTTTCATCTTTACTGACAAATCAGCTATGTTGAAAATATGAGCGTCATTTGTATAAATAAAGAAACACTTGTATAGGTAATTTTAGTATCAGGCTGTTCCAACCAGGACCTTATTCAGGAAATTCGTCAAACAAACTATAAGAAGGGAGCAAGCGAGCGAACCTGCCGAAGTGGACGAGAGCGGCGTCAGCGGCTGAGCACCGTTATGGAGAGGAGTTGTTTTGCTGTCATCAGGAGGAGCAGGGCTGGTGGAGGCGGCCATCGAGGTTGCGAGGCGACCAAAGTCGGCAGCGAGGAGGACCCCCCAAGGGGCACGCGTCGGGGAAACTTCTGCACTTTTTGGCGGCGTCCAACGACTGAAGGAAAGAACTTGGTGCCGATGCGTAGACCACACGACGGTGCAGATCCATGTCGCGGCGGTCATGGCAGTCCTCCGCAATCCCCGTCGGAGACTGGACCCTGTCCTTTGTTGCCTGTGGGAACGCAGGAGCCGTTCCCAATCCAAGGCGCCTATGGCTGCGGCGACACGAAGGTCGACCGACGGCGGCGGCGCAGAGAGCAACGGTGATTGAGAAGGGAGTCCTGGGGTAGCGGGAGTTGAGTGGTGGAGGAACACGGGGACTGGACGTGATGGGCAGCGAATGCGAGGAAAGCGGACGTCGTGGGGAGGGAACCGTTCAGAACGCGAAGGAAGCGGATCGCAGGGCGCGGGTTACGTTTTTTTAGGGCAGAATAAGCATGCACGGACAACACCAAGGCAATTCATTAGTTGTAGAAGATAGATAGAGATGAGCACCATGATGGAGAGGAGTTGTTTCGCTGCCATTAGGAGGAGCAGGGCTGGTGGAGGTGGCCGTCGAGGTTGCGAGGCGACCAAAGCCGGCAGCGAGGAGGACCCCCCAAGGGGCACGCGTCGGGGAAACTTCTGCACTTTTTGGCGGCGTCCAACGACTGAAGGAAAGAACTTGGTGCCGATGCGTAGACCACACGACGGTGCAGATCCATGTCGCGGCGGTCATGGCAGTCCTCCGCAATCCCCGTCGGAGACTGGACCCTGTCCTTTGTTGCCTGTGGGAACGCAGGAGCCGTTCCCAATCCAAGGCGCCTATGGCTGCGGCGACACGAAGGTCGACCGACGGCGGCGGCGCAGAGAGCAACGGTGATTGAGAAGGGAGTCCTGGGGTAGCGGGAGTTGAGCGGTGGAGGAACACGGGGACTGGACGTGATGTGCAACGAATGCGAGGAAAGCGGACGTCGTGGGGAGGGAACCGTTCAGAACGCGAAGGAAGCGGATCGCAGGGCGCGGGTTACGTTTTTTTAGGGCAGAATAAGCATGCACGGACAACACCAAGGCAATTCATTAGTTGTAGAAGATAGATAGAGATGAGCACCGTGATGGAGAGGAGTTGTTTCGCTGCCATCAGGAGGGGCAGGGCTAGTGGAGGTGGCCGTCGAGGTTGCGAGGCGACCAAAGCCGGCAGCGAGGAGGACCCCCCAAGGGGCACGCGTCGGGGAAACTTCTGCACTGCTTGGCGGCGTCCAACGACTGAAGGAAATGTGCCGATGCATAGACCGCACGACGGTGCAGATCCATGTCGCGGCGGTCATGGCGGTCCTCCGCAATCCCCGTCAGAGACTGGACCCTGTGCTTTGTTGCCTGTGGGAACGCAGGAGCCGTTCCCAATCCAAGGCGCCTATGGCTGCGGCGATGCGAAGGTTGACCAACGGCGGCGGCGCAGAGAGCATGGTGGAGGAACACGGGGACTGGACGTGATGGGCAGCGAATGCGAGGAAAGCGGACGTCGTGGGGAGGGAACCGTTCGGAACGCTGTCACACCCGGTTTCAACGACCAAAACCGAATTCATCTGT
>LAPY01002521.1:56959-70109 GCA_000970635.1 Eragrostis tef
AAGCGGCCTGCCTTAGCGCCTCTGCAGCTGGACGGGGCGGCGGCCTGGTTGGGACTGGTTGTCTGCATCACCAGGCCAGGGACAAGTCGGTCCGTCAGGCCAAGGAGTTCGTCCAGGTATAATGGTTGCTTGTATTTCGTTTCATAGAGACTACGAAATGCCTGGATGTATGCTCAAAAAAAATGCCTGGAGGAAGTTCCGACTATGTGCCTTTATTTGTCGCTGATTGTTGGAGATAGATGCAATGATCATGCACTTGCACTGTGGTGGAATACTGAAATTATCATTTCTGAAATCAACCGAATCCATGTGGCAAAATGTTTTGTGATTTACTGAGTAGTATACTGAATTCATGTTCTGGTACATGCATATATGCATACAGCACGCCGTTCATGTTCTTTTTTTTTTCTCTTCTATGATATCTTTACCGATTAAGAATCTGATACCAAATGATAGTTGGAAGGCTATCTGAATTGCTGCTATACGCTAATTTCCATTTGCCAGATGCACAAAGGAAGTTCTTAAGAAACTTATTGTATATCTCGGAAGGAGTCTGTTCTTCATTTGAGATACAGCAGGAATAACCCACTGTTGCATCGTACTCCTCAAACTGTAGAACCATTCTGCTAATTGCATCTTACTTGATCTGGCTGTTAACACAGTGGTCAAGTCACTTCTTTGACATTTGATTGAAACATTTACATTTATTTATACTAAGGAAGCAATCCATAATTTGGGGATTGAGGCAATTGACACTATGATCTTTATTGCAAGATTGATGGTGGTGGCTTGGCCAAGCCAGTGCTTGGGCTAGGGACACAGCTTCCAGACCGGTCGCGGTTCAGAACGAAGCAGCTTCCCTCAGTGCATGCGTGTTCTCAGATCATGTCGGAGGTGCCTGAAAAGATGATTCACTATGAGGAGGGGCTGCACCAGGACTATGTGAATGTCCATCAGCTGCAGCAACCACGGCAGGAGGCCAGTGCTGGTGCCATGGGTGAAGGATGGCGTGAGCACGAGAGGATGATGCTCTATGAGGAGGCTTTGCAGGAATTAACAGAGTTTGAAAGACTGCATAAGGCCTGCTTCAGCGCTACAGCTGGCGTAGGAGGTCTTGACAGGGTTGGTGGTGTAACGGATCAGAAGATGACGGGCAGGTTGGTGAGGCAGGCCGCGAGCGTGCAGGTATAATTTTTTTTTTCTTGTGTTCTGTTTGGTAGAGATAGATATGGTGAGTGATGATGTACAATTGTGCAGTTTTGATTGCTGATTTAATGATCTTGCTTTCAAGTCGGACATGATGATATTGCACTGTGATGAAATCCTTATTTTTAAACTCAAATGGACCTTTCTGGAAACCTTTGTTGAGATGTATCAACAAGTAATGAATCACCATGTTATGTTTTATGGATGTATCCATGTTTTCCTTAGCTTTTGCTCATTTACAGTATGCTGATCAAAAAGATTTTCATGAACAGTAACAGTTACCTTTCTTTTCCTCATTAATAGGAGATAAAATATCCATTTGAGCAAAGCTGGTTTAGTTATTGTGCAGTTGCCTATACTCAATAGTTATTCATGCTCATTACATTTTGTTTGAACTTTGAAGTACAGTTTAAAATAGTGATGTTTTGCCTGATATGTTGACAATAGCATAATAAAGTTAAAGTTAGAAGGATATTCTTAATATGCTTCCCGTTATATTATGGAACAAATCTACTAGTTCATCAATTGGCTGCAGAACTATGTCTTTTTAGCAGCATTTAAACTATAGGACCAATCTGCTATGCTTATATATGGGAGAAGCTACTTCTGCCATCTATACTGCTTGAAAATTAACTGCTTTTGACATGAGTTGAGTGCTTGACTTATTTAGAAGTAACCCATGATTCTAGATACAACCTTGTTTTGCCAGATCGGTACTATATGCTTAGCTAAGCTCCTTAATTATACTTCTACCTACTAGTACTTTCGTTTAGTATGCTTCTGTGAAAAGTATGGCCAACGAGTCAGATGATTCTTTCAACTAAACTGTGTAGGGAATGGTCCAGGCACTGACACCGTATGTTTTCTCCAAAGAGTTTGTTTATGCACCCTTGCTGGAATTTGTTGGGCGATATCCAAAGTGGTTAGGGGCGAATAGAGACAAATTAAGCAAACAAGAATATGAGCAGTACGAGAGGCAGCTTGAACTCATGGTGAACCTTACTGTGATTTATGAAAACGAGCCTCAGAATTTCTCCAAGATCGTTAACATCGTGCAAAAGATACAAGAAAGCGGTATGCCTCCCAACGACATTGTTGCAGATACCTTTCCTGCTCTCGACCTGAATTCCATGCGACAACGGTAAGTCCTGTGGTTATTTCTTGTTAAGTCTTAATCTGTGGCTGTTGTTTGTAACTTGAGAAATCAACTTAGTTATTCAATAGTTGAGATATTTTGATATGGTTATGATCGATCTTAAAGAAACAAGGCCTGCTTCAGCGCTACAGCTGGCGTAGGAGGTCTTGACAGGGTTGGTGGTGTAACGGATCAGAAGATGACGGGCAGGTTGGTGAGGCAGGCCGCGAGCGTGCAGGTATAATTTTTTTTTTCTTGTGTTCTGTTTGGTAGAGATAGATATGGTGAGTGATGATGTACAATTGTGCAGTTTTGATTGCTGATTTAATGATCTTGCTTTCAAGTCGGACATGATGATATTGCACTGTGATGAAATCCTTATTTTTAAACTCAAATGGACCTTTCTGGAAACCTTTGTTGAGATGTATCAACAAGTAATGAATCACCATGTTATGTTTTATGGATGTATCCATGTTTTCCTTAGCTTTTGCTCATTTACAGTATGCTGATCAAAAAGATTTTCATGAACAGTAACAGTTACCTTTCTTTTCCTCATTAATAGGAGATAAAATATCCATTTGAGCAAAGCTGGTTTAGTTATTGTGCAGTTGCCTATACTCAATAGTTATTCATGCTCATTACATTTTGTTTGAACTTTGAAGTACAGTTTAAAATAGTGATGTTTTGCCTGATATGTTGACAATAGCATAATAAAGTTAAAGTTAGAAGGATATTCTTAATATGCTTCCCGTTATATTATGGAACAAATCTACTAGTTCATCAATTGGCTGCAGAACTATGTCTTTTTAGCAGCATTTAAACTATAGGACCAATCTGCTATGCTTATATATGGGAGAAGCTACTTCTGCCATCTATACTGCTTGAAAATTAACTGCTTTTGACATGAGTTGAGTGCTTGACTTATTTAGAAGTAACCCATGATTCTAGATACAACCTTGTTTTGCCAGATCGGTACTATATGCTTAGCTAAGCTCCTTAATTATACTTCTACCTACTAGTACTTTCGTTTAGTATGCTTCTGTGAAAAGTATGGCCAACGAGTCAGATGATTCTTTCAACTAAACTGTGTAGGGAATGGTCCAGGCACTGACACCGTATGTTTTCTCCAAAGAGTTTGTTTATGCACCCTTGCTGGAATTTGTTGGGCGATATCCAAAGTGGTTAGGGGCGAATAGAGACAAATTAAGCAAACAAGAATATGAGCAGTACGAGAGGCAGCTTGAACTCATGGTGAACCTTACTGTGATTTATGAAAACGAGCCTCAGAATTTCTCCAAGATCGTTAACATCGTGCAAAAGATACAAGAAAGCGGTATGCCTCCCAACGACATTGTTGCGGATACCTTTCCTGCTCTTGACCTGAATTCCGTGCGACAACTGTAAGTCCTTTAGTTATTTCTTGTTAAGTCTTTATCTGTGGCTGTTGTTTGTAACTTGAGAAATCAACTTAGTTATTCAATAGTTGAGATATTTTGATATGGTTATGATCGATCTTAAAGAAACATGTTATTCATATATCAGATAGCAGGATAATTGTTAGTACAGGGAGAGAGAAAATTGAGACATGTTGGCACAGCATCTCATTAATAACTATAGGAGATTCTAGTTAGAAGCTTACAATAATACTCAGGTTGTAATATTCATTTGAAATTTTCCTGGTGTACTATTTGAAGTGGCTCGTGGCCAGTTTTTTCAAATTTGATGTGCTTTTGGGACTCGAGCTAGCCTTGCTTCCATGGAAAACCCATCAGAAACTCTGGAGTTATGTCAGCAAATAGGAGTATGTAATAGCAAGACACGTGAATCTTGTGTTGAAGATATCTACACTGTTGATTAAACCAGAGTAGTCAGTTAAATAAGCAATAAGTTCCAGATATAACTTTACCAATGCGAACATTTTTTTTGCTTCGTGAATGTGAAAGGGCTGCTTATTATAATTGACATGTTGAAATAGATCGTGTGCTAACCATGGAAGACAAAACGTTTGTCTCCCTCCGTTTTTTAATCCATGTCGTTAGGACAACTTTTCTGGTTCGGAAATGAACTAAAAGTGATGTCCTAACGTCATCAATTAAACACCGGAGGGAGCAACTGGTTTCCATAGCTTTCTCCAAACCATACATCTACGACATTATGCACTTTTGGAGTTGATTTCATCTTGCATTTTTTTTTCTTTTGAACCATAGATTTCATCTTGTAATGAAGCTCCTGACCTTCCTTGACTTTGCTGCTTGAAGGTTTTCTGGGATACTCGGACAAAGCTGCTGCATACTGTGACAGGCAAAGCTTTCTGTTCTTGCCACTCCTTTACTGTACTCAATCCAGAGTGAAAGTGTCGACCTTCGCAGATGTGTACCTTTGCCGTTGATAGTCTCACCATATAGGAATCACCGATACACGAGGATGACAATACTGCGTGGTATTACACAGTATATATGATAGTAATATTTTGGATTTACAGTAGTCAAACAAATGAAACAGTGTTGACTTGCTCAGCTGTAACTTTTACCCTTGGCAGGGTTTACTTTCTTAAGGTCTCAGATACTAGTACATATGTAGCGAATTCAGTACTCACTGTGTACGTCACGTGAGAGTTTTTTGAGCCCTACAAATCTTGTAGAGAACTGTTCTTCATTTTTTATTTTGGAACCAACGAAAACAATCTGACTATACTACTGGGTCAGACAAAACTCATAACAGGGTATTCTATCTTTCCTTTTTGTGCTGTACAGATAAATCTTGTTTGCTGCAGTTAATCTGTGCCTCTGAATGATTGATCAGACATCAGGTGTGAGCCAGTGGTATCCGTTGATGAAGCTCTTGCCGAGGAAGGGCCGGGCGGCGAAGTAGTGGAGAAGCTCTATCCGTTTTATGTAAAGTGCAGCCAAATTTAGGATGCAGACGCCCAAAATACACGATATGGTCACTGTTAACAAGCCAGAGCACACTATTGCAAACAGTGCAAACGTCTATTATGATAACGAAAATGCACACGATGATAATTATTGTTTCATCGATCATTAGGTGGACAACTAGGAACAAAATGCAAGGTGTCTAATAACATATGACGTCTAGCCATCTCTTGTTCTTCCCATGAGATCTTGGCGCCCCTGAGACGCCATCCCCCCTCTGGCTCGACGGGCTCCTTGGCAGGCACCTCCTCGTCGGGGTCGGTCACATCGCCGGCTAAAATAAAGGCAGTGGTTCAATGGCTAGGTCGATCAGGCGTGCAAGAAAGCAAATGTCCAGAAATCTAATCTAACGGTAAATTCAAGTCATACCGGAGCCTGTACGTTCCTTGAAAAATAGGATTCCGACCAATCCAACAATCGCAGCAACGCTTGCAGCGGCCCCCTGTTTCCAGATGAATGAGAAACATGAGTCGACTCGCGAGTGGTGAAGAAAATTTTCAATCTGAGCCGCGATCGAGGAAACGATTTCTGTACGGGGTCTGGTAGGAAGGGAAGCTTACAACTGTGCGGAGCGAGCGTTCTGGCCCGCCAGAACTTGTACTTGATACGGAGGCCGCGTGGGGGACGATCCTCGCCGACTGCGCGCGTGTAGAGAACCTCCGGGCGAGGTTGAAACCGAGGGCCCGTAGCGACGTCGCAGCGATCGCTGATCTGCCTCTCGCCCGCCGCCGCCTCGCTAATACTCTATTAGGGTTAATATAAATAAAACAGAAGATTGTGGAGGCTTGGAGCCGTATATAAATCGTTGATGAAGGGGAGCCGAATGTGAGGGAAGCCGTTTATACATTCATCAATAATAAGGTCTCATATACATGTGTGTAACGAATTCAGTAGTACTCCCTGTGTACTATGTCACATGAGAGTTTTTGTAGCTCTACAAATCTTGTATTGAACCGTGTGCTTCACTTTTGGAACCACGAAACGAATCTGAGTATACTACGTACTGGGTCACTAGCTACATAGCTTATACTAACAGGGTATTCTATCTATATATGTGTGTTTTCTTTTTGTGCTGTACGAATAAACAATCTTGTTTGCTGTCGTCAATTAATCCGTGCCTCCTGAATGGCTGTTCAGACATCAGGTGTGAGCCAGTGGTATCCGTTGACGAAGCTCTTGCCGAGGAAGGGGCGGGCGGCGAAGTAGTCGAGCTCCCGCGCCCACGTCACGCCGTGGATGGCGTCGACGCCGGGGCCCCAGTTCCTGTACATCCCGAAGAACGCCGTCCTGCACCCAATCGCCGAGATAAAATGTTAATTAGCAAGATACGATGGCATGTTCAGTTAATTAATTTGCCGAACGCTTGTGTTGCAGCGAGACAGTAGCTCGAGACATATAGATGGAACAGGATGCGTACATGCTCTTGTTGCTGGTGTGATCCCAGTCGTCCCAGCCGCCTGGCGCGATGACGCTGTCGAAGTAGGTGTAGGCGTAGACGATCCTCGAGTACTGGCCCATGGCGCGGCCCACGTAGAGCCTCCCGGTGCCGGTCACCCGGCAGTTGACGAAGGCGAAGCCGGTGCGCTCGCACGGGTCGCGCCGCCCGTGCGCCGCGATGGAGCCGAACCGCTCCGCCGTCGAGTGCAGCTCGCAGTCCTGCATCAGCGTGTTTTTTTTTTCAGAAATGCTTTTTGTACAGAATTACTAGAATGGAGTACGTGTGCCCATGCGTACGAAATCGCACCTTGTACAAGGATCGGGCGTTGCCGAAGACGAAGTCGATGGAGCCCTGGATGTAGCAGTCGCGGAAGTAGTGGCGGCCGGCGTCGTCGCACAGCGTGTCCTGCGCGCCGTAGAACCCGCACCCGAAGAAGAAGGCCTTATCGCCGGAGATACGGAACGCCACCGCCTGCCCACCTTGCGTACCGGGCAATGGGGCCGGAGCTGTGTTCTGCAAAGCATTCATGGAAACAGCACAAAGTCAGTCAATAGTTCCACCGCGCGTGCACCAACCGGAGGGCGTAGCTTGGATCTTCTTCCAGGCTGCAGCTTAGCTAGCCTCTCGCCGCCGAAGCTGAACGAAGTACTCCAAGCAGCAAATACATGGTAACAACATCTTGCGCAAAAACAGATTCAAAACATCATCAAAAGGGAACAAGCTAGCTAGGATACACAGAGACGGCGCAGCATCGATCTACAAGCTCAGACTTGTGACCCTGACTGAAAGTTTCTTTGTCACTTTGTCTGCCCCTGCAAACCCGTGCTGCATCATGCACCAATTGATCCATTGCCCCTGTGCGCCTTGTGACTCGTTGATGCATTGTGGACCACCGGACCATGCCCTGCTCACCTTGAAGCTGATGTTCTTAGCGGTGAAATAGTTTGAGAGAACGGTTACGGAGGCGGTGTTGTAGGTGCGCAGCGGCTGCCCGTCGGGGCCGCGGTCGCTGGCCCGGTCGTGCCACTCCACCACCGTCACGTCGCGCCCGGCGCCCTGGAACGTGATGTACGGCTTCGACGACGGCACCAACACCTTCTCGCTGCACGCATAGATGTATATATACAAGCTCAAATTAACCTTCATTAGCATATGTACAGAAAACTCAACTCTTCTCGAGGTGCATCTAGACTCAATTAGAGCTTACATGTATGTGCCGGCGTTGATCTGCATGATGACGCGCACGGTGTTGTTCACCGGCACGGAGTCGACGGCCTGCTGGATGGTGAGGAAGTCGCCGGCGCCGCCCGCGTCCACCACGATCTTCCGCACGCCCACCGGGTGCCTGTACCGCCCGTGGCCGCCGCGTTTCTCGGACGCGCACAACGTCCCGGCCTGCTGCTGCTGGCACGCCAACAGCGGCAGGAGGCTCGCCAGCGCGGCCAGCACCAGTAAGAGGATGCGAGCCACGCCCATGTTTGCTCTGCAGGTAGATCACTACAGCGTGTACGATGATGAGGCAAAGGTAGTGCTACTTTGTGCGTGTGTTCCTGTGTCTCTAGACACCGTAGCTTGCTCTCACTCTCGCTCTTTCTTCACACGCAGAATAATATGGTGAGAGCAATAAGCCGAGGTCGCTGCACCGCTGAGAGAGCTCGGAATATATAGAGGCTAGAGAGAGGAGCAAATGATGGGAGGGAGTCGAGAACGGCGCTCCATATGCAACCAACCCGTGCAGCCCCGTTTGGGAGTTTCTGTCTTGGTCGGACGCCAACGGTCATGCATGCAGGCTCTCCCTAAGTTTCACCTGCTACCGTAACCAGGCACGTAGCTAACATGTAGTTCCAAACGCTAACGTTCATAAGCTGAAAAGAGATCACGCAGTGGTTTGTAGACTTTGGTGTGTGGCTGTGGTCGCCTCAGGCCGAATAAGCGGACTTTTGCAGCCACCATCTACCAGTTACGAATATGTACAACTCACACACACAACATTGTTCTTCCGAACGTCGCTCTCGTCTCGTGGTAGCAACATCAGCTTTCTCTTGCAAAATGTAAGTGTGCTCATCAGTAAACTTTTTATCCTCACGTACAATAGGTCACTCTTCTATGCCTTCGATCGATCATCAATCTGTACTTTGTACGCCGATTTTGTAGACGTATGCTAGCTTGGAGGACCTAAGGAGGGGGCGTTTGTGTGACATATCAGCTTTACCACATCCCTAGACACCACCAATGGTCCTGATCGCGTTTCAAAAAAAAAATGGTCCTGATCAACGGTGGGGGCCTCTCCAAAAGGGTAGTAGATCGGATGGAGACACGGCGTACACGAGCAGGAGCACGCACCGATCGAGAGCATGCACGAGGCCAACGGAGGTCGCGTCGTCCTTGCGGCTTGAATGGAACAAAAGTTACCACAGTATTAGGTGCAGAGGCTGGCAATAACCGCCGAAATGTCACCGCCGTCGGGCCCCGATCGAGAAATGCCACCGCTACGCACGAGATAGAACAGCGCGGCCCTGCGCCACATTCCTACCGTTCACAGGCTCGCGGCCGCCGCATAGTACAAGGCCTGCCTGCACTGAAGCATCTGTCGAACACTGATCAGAATTAGGAGCGTAAACTAATGCGGGAACCTTAAACAACAGGAATCATCCAAGAATTAACGTACACGCGCATGCAGGGCCGGCCGCGCGCGCCCATGCAACTCCTAGCTTCCTTGCCCGCACATGCACGCACGCCGCAAGCGGGATCGAGCGAGCAGAGGCTCTCTCTCTCTCTCTCTCTATCGCGTTGGGAGGCGCGCGCGCGCGCGCGCTGGCTGGGCCGGGGCGCGGCATGCCGGCATGGTCTGGTGCCCCGCCGCGCGTAGCAAAGCCCTTTCTGTCCTTGGCTCCTTGCTGCGTTTGTGCGATTTGTAGCCGGATGAAGCAGTTCGAGTGGGTTAAAAGGCTAAACTTTTCATCGTTCGTCCTTGTTCTCATCTGGGTTACGGCCGGGCACCTCCTCATCACTGCTAATCACGTACTCCGGCACTACCTTGCTTGTCTGCTGAAGAGGACCACATGCATATGCAGCATGGCGGTGTCAAAAAAAATGCAGGAAAATGTGTACGTTGACAGAAGGCCTTGCCTTTTTGGGTTGGGTTGGGATCCAGATGCCTCATGCTTTAAAGTGCAACTTCACAACCATTTCAGAGAGAGGGAATGAAAAGGTGCGGCCTTGGATCGCCCCACATTTTTGTGGCTTGATAAATCCATGTATATGCAGGCAGAGAAAATATTCGGTACCACCTGTCATTTCTTCTTGTAGCGTAGTTTGATCAGGCAGCATCGTTAGTAATGTGGAAATTGGACTTTTAGATGCTACTGCCCCTCGTTCTGAGATCGCATTTCAAACGGAACGTTACGCATGCACAGAGCAGACGCCGTGGCAAAGGAGGAGGCAGAGACTTATCAAAAAAAAGGAGGAGGAGGCAGAGAAGGACCAGCAATCCTTGGAAGACGACGAGCAGCGGCCCGTCCGTTTCTCGATGAGAAAACAGAATGGCCGCTTCCCTCGACCGGTGCACTGAGCATGAGGCCACACAGGCGGCGCGCGGATAGGCAAGCCCGCGACGTAACGGTCGCCTCACGCCGACCGCATCTAGCCATGCCTCACGCCGTAACGGCGCGCGGTATGGCGTCGTGGCGTGCGAGCGGGCACGGTGGCCTACTACAGTGACGCTTGGTTTGTACAGTAGCGGGGCGTCCGCTTGCGAGGCCTCTGCTGGGCCTTGGGAAAGAGAATTAAAGGACGGTTTTAAACGTTGGGAAGTGTCGGGGCGACGACGATCGGTCCGCGAGCTAGCTAGCTCGGCGAGAATGACAGGTCGGACGGATCAGGGCTCGCTGAAACGAACAAAACCCTACTCCATTTGTGAGGACCACATCTCCACATATGGTTTATGCAGAGAGGTTTTGTCGGCTACAAGTACAACGGATGGCTCAGTTCATGTGCTGAGGGTGCCATTGTTTCGCTTACAGAATCAACACAAGGTGTAATTTCGAAGAGGAATTGCGCCGCGCGTAGCAAAGCCCTTTCTGTCCTTGGCTCCTTGCTGCGTTTGTGCGATTTGTAGCCGGATGAAGCAGTTCGAGTGGGTTAAAAGGCTAAACTTTTCATCGTTCGTCCTTGTTCTCATCTGGGTTACGGCCGGGCACCTCCTCATCACTGCTAATCACGTACTCCGGCACTACCTTGCTTGTCTGCTGAAGAGGACCACATGCATATGCAGCATGGCGGTGTCAAAAAAAATGCAGGAAAATGTGTACGTTGACAGAAGGCCTTGCCTTTTTGGGTTGGGTTGGGATCCAGATGCCTCATGCTTTAAAGTGCAACTTCACAACCATTTCAGAGAGAGGGAATGAAAAGGTGCGGCCTTGGATCGCCCCACATTTTTGTGGCTTGATAAATCCATGTATATGCAGGCAGAGAAAATATTCGGTACCACCTGTCATTTCTTCTTGTAGCGTAGTTTGATCAGGCAGCATCGTTAGTAATGTGGAAATTGGACTTTTAGATGCTACTGCCCCTCGTTCTGAGATCGCATTTCAAACGGAACGTTACGCATGCACAGAGCAGACGCCGTGGCAAAGGAGGAGGCAGAGACTTATCAAAAAAAAGGAGGAGGAGGCAGAGAAGGACCAGCAATCCTTGGAAGACGACGAGCAGCGGCCCGTCCGTTTCTCGATGAGAAAACAGAATGGCCGCTTCCCTCGACCGGTGCACTGAGCATGAGGCCACACAGGCGGCGCGCGGATAGGCAAGCCCGCGACGTAACGGTCGCCTCACGCCGACCGCATCTAGCCATGCCTCACGCCGTAACGGCGCGCGGTATGGCGTCGTGGCGTGCGAGCGGGCACGGTGGCCTACTACAGTGACGCTTGGTTTGTACAGTAGCGGGGCGTCCGCTTGCGAGGCCTCTGCTGGGCCTTGGGAAAGAGAATTAAAGGACGGTTTTAAACGTTGGGAAGTGTCGGGGCGACGACGATCGGTCCGCGAGCTAGCTAGCTCGGCGAGAATGACAGGTCGGACGGATCAGGGCTCGCTGAAACGAACAAAACCCTACTCCATTTGTGAGGACCACATCTCCACATATGGTTTATGCAGAGAGGTTTTGTCGGCTACAAGTACAACGGATGGCTCAGTTCATGTGCTGAGGGTGCCATTGTTTCGCTTACAGAATCAACACAAGGTGTAATTTCGAAGAGGAATTGTATATGGGGACCGGATTTGAATGGTTAACCTCTAGTCGTTCATCTGGTGAATGCCGAATTAATGTCTTGCACACCACAGAAACAAGGAGAGGGAAATGTAACACATACGTTCTCTGGGATTTAGATGGACACTTGGATTCGTAGTAGTAACAACCAAAAATGCCAAACTTTTGTCGCATCTAGCGTCCCTGCCAAGGCCGAAGCAAAACATCTGTCCAGATGATCGAATGATGTGCAGGCTTATTTGCAGAAGTTATAGTTTGCAGCGCCGCCACCCTCCAAATCTGCCACAGATACGTCCATGCAGGGTCATGTGGGATGAGCTGCGGCTCCTACTCCCGGACAACATTTCTGTCTTGGTAAACGAAGGTTCACACATGCAGCAACATGATGTTTTGCGAACTGCAAAACCAAGCGTAAGATACATGCAACAGTACTATGAGTATCCTAACAGCACACTGACAGAAATTTCAACCCTTTCTTGATTGGTGATGGAACTGATCACAACAATTACAGGAAAGCCAAAAATGTGTTGGCTTTTTTCGGAGGAACAGCAAATCAAGTAACAAAAAATGGCTCCTAGTCCATTCCTCCGCAGTTCCACACCAATTCCCCTCTTCTTTGGCCCTTGTATATCACCTACATGTCTAAAACAACAATCATGGGTTCCAGAGGTTCTAGATGTTTTAAAAGGTACAACAACTCTAGCTCCCACGGGCTGCAATTTACTTGTACAACTGAATTGGCTATCACAATTGCCAATGTGAGTGGGGATTAGCTGTTCAGAGTGAACAACAATGGAAGTGAGATATGTATCTGCCGTGTCCACCTCAGTAGAGCTTTGTGAACTCGGCGCTCTGGTTAGGTTCTCCGAGCCTGAATGCATCCCTCTCGACTAGGACCTGCAAGGAGCTCATTGTCTTCACCAAAGATGCCCATATCAAGGGCGCACAGCAAAACGCATACGCGAACACTGCCAAGGCCCTGACGACACCGTTTAAGTACCAAGGGCAAGCCATCACAAAAAGAGCACCGATGATCCCAAACCATGTCGTGAGGACAGAAAGTGGGTGGAGGAGGAATATGTTGATCACAATGGAAGAAAGAGAAAAAGAACCAAGCAGGTATAGAGGCCAGCCAAGCAATGGGTGGACAGTTCGTGGGACAACGAAGAAATGAATGG
>LAPY01002522.1:15400-33084 GCA_000970635.1 Eragrostis tef
CCGGCGCGGCCTCCTCTTCTCGTCGCCGCCCCACGCCGCCAACGCGCTCCTCCACTTCTACGCCGCCGCCGGCCGCCTCCCCACCGCCCGTCACCTGTTCGACGAAATGCGGTTCAGGGACATCGCGTCCTGCAACACCTTGATGACGGCCTATGCTGGTTCAGCGGGTGGCATTGATACCGCGCGCCAGCTGTTCGATGGAATGCTCCTGAGAAATACAGTGTCTTGGAATGTTATTATAAACGGGTACGTCAAGGCGAAGCGGCCTGAGCAGGCACTGGAGGTGGTCCGATGGATGGCGGATGTCGGGGTAAGGGGGACAGCGACGACAATGGTCGGGGCGGCCACGGCCTGCGCTAGGCTGGGGAGGCTGGGCGCTGGGAGGGAGGTGCATTGTGCCTTCTTGCGCCGTTTCGAGGATGATAACCTGTTGGTGTGGACTGCATTGGTCGATATGTATGGCAAGTGTCGGAGAGACAAGTCTGCGAGGAAGCTGTTTGATCGGCTCAGCATGAGGAATCTGATATGCTGGAATGCCATGATCATCGGGCATTGCGTGTATGGTGAACCTGGTGCTGGGATCAGACTCTTCCACGAGATGATCAGACCAGGTGAGTTCCGTTTTCCAAAATTTGTTGATACAGTAACATGGCAGCAGGTACATTTGCGTTCTCATGTTTATATATATCTCACAAATGGACCTCTTTTGCAGGGAACATGCAACCAGATGGAGTCACTTTCATTGGAGTCCTCTGCGCCTGTGCCCGTTTAGGTCTGTTGGACCAAGGCAAGATATATTTTGAGCAGATGAGCACGATGCACAACCTCAAGCCCACATTTGCGCACTACTGGTGCATGGCCAATCTGTACGGAAGTGTTGGGCATCTGGAAGAAGCTGAGCGCCTCTTAAGAGTTGTGCCAGAGGAGTTGAAGGCACGAGCATTGGGTGGTTTGCTTGGTTTATGCCGGTTCCGGGGGGAGTGGGGACTTGGGGAACGGATAGCCCTCAGGTTGATCGAGCTTGAACCAAGCAATAATGCTCACTATGCACTGCTCTGCAATGTGTATGCTGCTGCGGGAAGATGGGAAGAAGCTCACAGAGTGAAGAATATCATAAAGGAAAGAGATGTGAGGTTTAGTCCTGGACATCGTCTAGTGAACTTAAATGACATTGTTGGTGAATTCACAGTTAGGGAGAGGCAACCTGAGGGTCAGGAGATATATGCAATCTTGGATGACTTGGTTTCAGGGCTGAAGTTAGGTTGCAGACAAAATGAGCAAGGTGGATCTGGAATAAAATAGGTCAGGTACGTTCACAGGGTTAGTGAACATCTGTGAACTGCAAAAGTTTTGGAACGTGATCTAGCAAAGGCTATCTATGTTGCAAACCGACCCGTGACCTTGAGATAGGGGGTGAAGACTGACTCAAGAAGCTCATCTTCGGGTGACTTGTGCAAAGTTACACGTGAAACTTCAACGGACCCTTTTTCGTCATGGAAAACCTTTAAGGGCTCAAGTTTCTGGTCGGAAGGAAGTTGGTTGATCCATTTGAGATGCTTATTGTGGGATAGCATTGCTGCATGCCTACAATTTTGAGCTTGGAGCTAAGAAGACCAAGGATGAAAAGTTGGAGCGGTGATCTCTGGAGCAAACACTGTATATAATAATAATACATTTTCGTGCATGATGAGGATGGGGCCGAGGGTGCCTTCATTGGGATCCCTTTTTGAGATTTACAATCGATCACTGTTGTGTAGAGATTTGTAGCACTAATGTTTTCATTTTAGTAGTCATAGTCGGGGCTATGATGTATGCTCGATGAAACTAAATCCCATGGTGCTTGTAGGAAAGCAAAATAATGGACAGCATGCGGGTTCTTTAGAACTGTTTTTGATGTGTGTATTGGATGTTCATTCACATCAACACATCCCATGCTAGTCAGCTGGTGGTGTTGATACAACATGATACTGAGTGAGCTGTGCTGAATGTTTTGATGGGTTATATTGTGTGGTCTTTAGCCGTTTTGATGCTATGGTTTGAACTGCACAGTGAACCTGAACCTAATGCTAGTATTTACATGATGACGAGGCCGTGTGGGTTCCCTGACACCTTGGACTTCATTTCCAGGGGATGCGCATGCACATTCTCATTTGGTCGCAACATCAGTATCTGAACTCTGAGGAAAACTTTGAGGATTCTTTTTGAGATTGACTATACATATTTTGAGTTTTCAGGTTTTTTTTTCTAAAGTTACAAATAGTGGATTGTTGTATGCCTGATGAAACTATGTCATTCCCATGATGCAAAGTCACTATTGTAGGAAAGCAAGATAGAGAAACAAGGATTCTAGTTGTGTTTGCTATTAGTACATCATGGCCTTGTTGGACTTCGAAGGACACAGGTTCTTACTTCACCTAACTTGATATGTCTGTGATGTCATGATGGGGATTTTTTTTATGCGTGTGAATATAAATGGTGCAGTATAACATTATTCGTTGTACTAGGTTTGGATTCACACCCCAGTCTGCATTGTTTTGTTTTCGGTACTTTGATGGCAACCTATGTTGACTGGGTTACGCCGTTTTGATGACTATTTGTTTGACCTTCACTGGTTAGTATTTATGTCAAAATATTTTGTGTTATTCCAATGCAAGTGCTTTAACTAATATTATTATACCGAGCCACTTCATCACATCTAATAGTGAAAAGTTAATGGCGTACAGATACAGAGTGAAAAGAGTAAGGTCGGGTTGCGGGCTTGCACAGGGTCACCAATTTTTTTTTTGCCTTTCTTGGAAACACACCTAGAAACTAGTCGATATCTTGCGTCCTTTGTCTCGGCATAACGCGACTTCTTATTTCTAACAAATTATTGAGAGACACAAGGGCTGGATGATGTTTTGCAAGGTATCTTTCTGATTTGTGTTGTTCATGTGTGCTCATTGCTCCTATACTTAATTTTGATGCATTTTGACAATATGACAACATTATAACCTATTTGTGTTTGGTCTGAAAAATTTAGTCTTTTCACATTTCCTAAAATTGGATGACCCAATCTATTTTATAGCTAATTTTCATGAACTTTCTCACCCTAGAAATATCTTTTGAAATATCAAAATTCAGCAAAACCTTTCCTTTTTTTAATTCATATTATATGCACTGTCTTTTTCTTGGCACGTTCTAGAGCCCATCTACACAGAAATATTTTGGATAATGCGACATCCAAAACTTTATGTAAATTAAAATGCATCTTTGGAAAAAATTAAACAGAGACGATTTTACATTTAGCTTGGTAAACTCCTTCCGATGATGTAGAAAGCCATGCTGTAAAAGGACTATCTCAGGGTGATGTCTTCACGAACTTTGGTCGCAAGCTCTGTCGCTGGACGTCGGGATCTGTCAGCGCAGGACAGGAGGATTGATATGACGAGGGACACGCCTCAACGATCCTCGCGTAGCGATTCAGGCCGGGTCGCCGGGACGCTCTTCTTCTTGCCTCGTGAATGTAGTAGTAAACACAATTGGACAGTACGTGGACGAGGTCATGACCATACAGAGCCGCCTTGACAGGGATTGTGCAGCAGTAGCACTCGTCGTCGTCTTCCTCCTCCGGTGGTCAGGCACCAGCTTCTACCTGACAAAGCCTTAATTACCTGCGCTCCATCGTCGGGGACGTCGTCGACTCGTCGAGAGTGGCAACACCACCACCGACGACTTATATACCTCGACTTCACAATGCGTCGCACGTGTTCGGAGAGCGTTTCATGGCCTTCCTCCATGAATGTCCCACGCAGTTCAGACGGCGAAACATCATTTTCGGAGACTCCGACGATGTCTCCACTCTCCTCAACGTACGCTTGCGGCAAGCTGGAGCTGCTCTCCCTGAGTGACATATGCTGCCTTGCCTTAAATCGTCGACGACCCTTTCGATCAATAGCGAGGACACCCTCGTCCTCGGCATAGACGAGTTTGCGAGGATCGATCTGATCGACGCGCCAAAGCTGGGCAGGCTGGTCTACTCAAACTAGACTGGCGCGAATGCACCCCTGCGTTTTGGCAACGTAGCACCTTGCCTTGACAACATAGCCCTGTGCTGTGCTGCCTTGCATTGGCAGATGCCATTTATGTTGAGCCACTGCATGTCCAACAATACTACAACATTCTTAACAATTCTGTACCTCGACTTCACTGATCAGATGGTACTGTTTCCTTTAGTAATTGTTTCCTCCATTTAATAATCGTATGTATGTATGCTTAATTATTGTGTTTGTAAACTGTTTGCCTGGACGAAAAACTCTGTTTTTGTTTTCTTGCAGATTTGGATCGAACCAAGGCCCAAAGCACCTGTCCGTGATATTCAGTAACCTAAGAGATGTTTATCCTTGCAATACTTTCCACGAGTGTTCCTTCTCGAAGCAGCACCTTCTCCGAATAATTTTTACATCAAGGTAGTATCAAATGTGGGCTTTCTGTTGCATTCCTACGTCAATCGTCAACATGTGTCTCACTGTGTTCTGTTTCATGACTCAAGTTATCACATCACATACTATGTGCAAGTCTTAAATGTGAAGACAGCGCTGACAAGGTCAACGTGCTGCGGGATCAACCATCTCCTCCTAACTTGAAGCACAAGCACTTGAACCTGCTACAGATTGTTGCCTTTCAAGTGGATGAGAAGCTACTGAAATACACAAGGCTGCTCATGGAGCGAGCCGTGGCCTTGAAGAGGATTCGGTTAATTGTGATAGAAGATGAGTCCACGCTTGTATATTGCTTGATGATTAGAGTACAGGAGGTTACAAGTATATATAGGCAGGGGACTGAACAGTTCAAGGTGTGAACACTTAGACTAATAATAACCCATATTAAAAGAGCACTAGAGCCCAAGCGTCAGTGGTCAAACGCAGGAGTCTAGGAGGATGATTAATTCTAACAAATTGATCAACAATCCTGTGCTAAGTGTGACGCCATGTACGATCTGTTGAATTCTTAAGCATAGGATGACACGTGCATACCATCATCATTGCGAAAGTTTTTGTAAGCCAATTATCGGAATTGCCCTGGCACATACTTGCACTTCTTTACTACCCATCCATAGATGATACACATTGCCACGAAATTAAGGAAAGAGAATAATTGCACAGTGATCAATGAACCTAGCCTACATTCCCTACTGACCAGTGGTATCCTCTAACTGGGTTCCCTTTCCCTGATATTACTTGTACATCTTTTATACACAACAATACAAAAAAGGCTGAGCATGCAGCTTCAGGTGATTCAACACAAAATAAAAATTGACTATCATTCTATCGATAATATGGAGCAGGTGTTCATGGAGTCCTGCAGTGTTTATATATGGAAAACAATTTGATCCCATCATTCGAGTCAATAGGCAGAACGGGTTGAGGCTGCAGATGAAACTCGTTCGGAGCTCTTCACATTGTATCTCTCATACACTTTTTCGCGGTTCTCATTCCACCAGTTTTCAGCCTGATGCTCACCAAATCGTCTCCGACTGCAAAAAGGTAGAGTTCGGTATAGCAAGAAAAAAAAACTAAGTTAGACTTTGCAAAGAGATACTGGCTTGTCAGGCAATATAACAACCTAGGATAGCTATATACAGTACTACTCTACGGGAAATTTCTGTAAGTTATTTTTTTCGTATTCCAGGACACTACGGCAAAATTACTGATTTTCCTGTTGAATTAGCACATAATGTGTGGTCTACATTTCTTTAAAAATGTGCAGCATGGAAAAATTGTTTTCTAGACTATGTCAAGATAAATTAACTTTCTTTCTTCTTGAGCAGCAAGTTCTAATGTGCCTAGTCGCTGTATAATCGTAAAAAAGATGAAATGATGTGAAGATCTCCTAGTAACGATAAAGCAATTAGCATTACTGCAAATATCCATGTCTTGTAAGCTGTATGTGACTTGCAAAGAACAGTAAAATATTGCTTAATTTACCTGAAGCGAACTCTCTTAAGATCCCGAGTCCCATCACGAAGGGTTGTGAGTGTTATGTACACACCGGGTTCGTACTGTTCTATCCACTCGGCCTGAACTTGGTTGCTGGGCACTGATACCGCGCCTCGAGGCTTGTAGCCATCCTCACCATTTTGAAGGGACCTAGCATCTATGCTTACGTTATCTTCCATTCTACTGCTTGTTGTCATCAGCATCTCATCGCTGCTGCTGCGTGTTCTTCGGTTAAGAGGCTCTGATTCGTGAGGACTGGTAATCCTTAGGCTGTGGGTGCTGCAATCACTATTTTCGCTGGCATAGATTCCATTGGAGTGCGATGATCGTCCAGAATTCGGACTATGTGCAACTGAAGCACCAAGCAACTCATTCCGTGGTTGGTGAATTCCATTCATGCTAGAGTAGCTGGCAACATGTGACTCGATGCCATTCATAACATGTACTTGCTTCGTCTCACTGACATTGTAGGCACCATGGTCTGGTGGTAATCTCTCAGCCATATCCTTCAGCTAGATAACTCAAAGAAAAAGACACACACCAATGAGGATTTAAAATCTACTTCTCAATAAACTAAGATGCGTACTCCTGAAATGAGTCCAGATAATATTTCATGGTTCTATGCAGGAAGTAAAGATGCTTGTGACATGATAAAGAAAATATATATTGCACATTTGATAGGGGTTCCCCAATAAAAAACCAAATCCGGAAACCTGGAATTTGGTAATTTTGTACAGATGCTCATGACATGGTAAAGTAATGTGTTATCTATAAAACTATTCGAAATCCTGGAATTTTATAATTTTGTTACGCACGAGTACCATATCACAGGAACCAAGAGAACTAAGACATTAAAGATTACCTGAGCTGTTAAAGATTTTATTACTTCTTTTGCAGCTTTAGATTTTGCAGATTCTTCCGCAACCAACGTCATGGCCTCTTGTACTTTCTTTGTCGACTTTTGCAGTTCAAGTTCTTGAAGCTCACAGCGATTTCTCAGGTTATCAACCTAAAATATTAAATTATAAATGTTGTTGCTACATAATAAATAAAGCAAGGTGCTACTGTATAACGAGGGCATACCTGCGCATGCAGCCTTTCAACCTCCTGTTTTAAGAGCTCATTTGCTTTCACGAGATTATCAGTAGCATTTTTTGAGAGAGAAAGACCATGACCTGTTGGTACTGGTGTAGTAGAACGTGGTGGACTAGGCCTGCGAGAGAAAGGGGAAACAGCCCTTGAAGTGGTTACTGACCGAACTGCTGATGTTCGCACTGCTCTCGGAGCTGATCTGTTCAGATCTATGCCACCAGATAAAGCAATATCACTCAGCTGCAACAGTGAACTAACTTGAGGATTTCGAAGAAACGACAATCCATCACTTTTCTTCCCCTGCTTTGCTGCCTTAATATCCAAAGTTCTAATCATATCGATATTACTAGGCAAAGTAGCTTTTGCTACTCTAGGGTCACCATTGCTTTCACCAAAATTATTGGAAAAAGGGTCTTTCCTCTTGATAGCAGAATTATTATCTGAGTTATCCAACTTCAGGAAACATGAATCACAAACACGGTAAGGTTTCTCAGGATTAGGAGCCAATGCTGCTCTCAAAGCCTTCCTCGAGGTGCATGCATTGCAATGGACAAGTCCACAGTTATAACAGTTACGCCGCTTTCTAGTAAACCCAAATGGCTGCTGACAAGAGGAGCATTGTGATTGGTCAGCTCCAGAAACCCATTTATGTTGGCATATAGCAGCAGTGAAGTTTGCACCACAGGCTATATATCTAACAGCTCTATCTTTCAGTGCCTCAACTAGCGTCGGTACCTTCCGATCCTCTATATCTCCGTGGCCCAATCTTCCATTAGCTCCCTTTCCCCATGTATAAACTTCGCTTCTACTTGTCAAAACTGCAACATGGTAGGAACCACAAGCAATTTGCAGAACATGCTGTCCTGCAATCTTGTCTTCAACTAAACTCGGAAACCTTCCATCTGAATGAGGATTTCCGAGCTGACCATAAACAGCATTACCCATACTCAAGACCTGTCCTGAAGTTGTCAAGCCTACAGTAAGACTGTGACCACATGCTACCCTGTAAAAATCATAATCAATGAGCGTAGCCACACAAGTTGGCTTCAGTCGAGCTTCTTTGTCACCATGACCAAGTCGATTCTTGTCACCATCTCCCCATGTGAACAGTTTTCCAGCAGATAGCTTTACACTTGAACTGGACTGAGTGACAATAACCTCTACAATAGCTGCAGTGTGCCATACGCCACATGCCACTGCAATTGTTTTCAACCCTGATAGTGACTCTACCTCCCTTGGGTAAGGAGCACCCTTTAGATCTCCATGGCCTAATACGCCAAATGAACCATCCCCAAAGGTAAATAATTGGCCCATGGATGTAATCAATGCTGTATGCCATGTCCCACAAGAAACATAAGCAACTTGAAGATCTTCCAAAGGTCCAGAAATCCTCTTAGGTATCCAGTGTCCTACATCAGTACCATGTCCTAGAAGTCCAACATTGTGAGTTCCATCTCCCCAAGTATAAAGTTCACCAGTTGTTGTAACAGCACAAGTATGGAACTCCCCACAGGCAATAAAATCAACATTGCAAGCTGTCAAAGACTCGACCAGATGAGGGTGAACTGAATCTTCCCGTGTTCCATGGCCAAGGCGACCTCCAGAATCTTCACCCCATGTAAATACATCACCATTTTTTGTGACTAATGCAGCATGCCTAACCCCACAGTCTACATGATACACATCAAGAACTAAATTTGATTCCAACGGCTTTGGGAGTAGGATATCAGTCCTACCAGTTGATCTAATAACTGTTTCAGAACTAGTTCGTACAGAACTATCACAGACAACTTCACCCCACACATACACATCCCCTAAAGAATCACATTCATCTTGTGCCGAACCATGGCTCGACGTACTTGGTGCACTAGAAATGCTTGCTCTAAGAACATCTGCAGATGGCCCTTTCATAAGCATTTTTTTGGCATCTGATTGCAGTGTATCAGAAAGGTAGGACAATGCTGCCAGTGTACCATAAATGAACAGTACTGAACTGATTGTAGAGGCTTATGCTAGTGTCAAGTGGATAGTTCAAGTACCTGCACATTCATAACAGTAATAAGGCATCAAAACTACTGTACAAAGGAAATTGAAGAGCAACTAGAACTTTCTGCACCCCCCCCCCAAAAAAAAAAAAGGCATCAATGCAAGTGCAAAATGCAGGTTATGGTGCCACATAATGCTAGCAGAGAGGAAAGAAGGATACCAGAAACTGCGTTCGTGAACACATGATGGTTAGCAATAGGCACGTTTTCACAGGCTCAAACAGGGTTCCAAATTCTAGCGGTATCTAGTTTCCCTAGCAATACATGGTTGACAAATCTGGTCCAGAAGCATTTAAATACCAATTGAAACGTTGATTAGAACTGTTGAACAATGATTCCCGGTAGGAACCTGAAAGGTTCATGCTAATCACTGCAGAAATCCACCACTAACAGGTCAAATTTCAGTTCACACTTATAAATTGAATAAATCAAAGCCGTACTGAATGCAAGGATTGCCATCGCTACTGGACAGGAATTGTCGCACGCCTGGAATCCAAGACAAAACCAGAATTCGAAAACTGTTCAAGAATCAAGCTCCATGATTGAAAGGTTTACCAAATATGGGGTGGGTTTGCCATTTTTTATACCATTCTAAAAAAGCACCTCCAATATTTAAATGACGTGAGAACAACTGTTCCTAATGTGCAGATGTTAACTAGAATTAGTAACTTGGTTGTTTGTTTTATCCAGAAAAAGGAAATCGTGTGACCCAAATTGAATGAAATTCAGTAAATATTCTGCTGAAACAACTTTTGTTCCCCAAAATAATCATATTGTTACAGCAATAAACAGCTTTGACACCAATGGGAATGTGCTCACATGCCAACCATCAATATCGCATTGTCTGTCTGTGTGAGCACCTCTGCTCTGGCATCGTTTATCCACATGTAATTCTTCATCACAAGATGCTATCCTCACAAACAGGACGATAAACATTCCTCTGCCGCACCGGGTTAGTAGTACATTTGCCCTTGCAACTAAAATGTCCAGGTCGAAACAAATCCGAATTGCGTTTGAGTGACTTTGCTCGAACATGACAAAACCAAATCGGTATCAGGTGGTGCAAGCTTCCTAGTTAACAAGAATCCTTGAAAAATTTAAAACAACAGGAGGAGCATTTAGCTTTCTCCGCCGCTTAGGGCGAAATACTAGATTTCGCGCGGAAATGGAAATGGAGCCTCCTTCCTCGCCGTCTCGGCACCAACCGACCATGGCCAACCTCAAACCACAGAAAGAATGGAAATTTACGGAGGAAGACGGAAGAATCGCATACCATTGGGGTGACGAAGCATCAACTGAAACCTCTCCAAGATCCAGTCGGCCGGAGCGCCGCCGCCGGCTGCCGTGTGCTGGGGCCTGGAGTCAATGCGCCACCACCCCGCTTTCCCTCTCCAACTTTCTCAGTTTCTGTGCTGTTGATCACGAGGGATGGGCTCCCCCTGTTTGTTCCTCAGTTGCTTGCTTCTCGCTACGGCGCTTCCCCCATTTTTGCTTTCTTTCTCTTTTTGGGCACTCCGGCGGTAGGATGCTATCATCCCCCCCCACATGGCCATGCCCGTCCTGCTTTGGACTCTTCACTCTGCTTACTTGTTTTCTACGGGAGTTTCTTAACCGTACCTGCTATTAGTCCTCCTCCAGCTGTTCTTGGATTTGGTCCTGTAATTTCCTTTTTCTGATGATGCAGCATTATTTGATTACTGTTTAGATCTGAGTGTTCTCTGATAGTTACATGCCCCCTTTGTTTCTGAAGAAACTGTCATCCTGTACCTCATCAGTATTAGTGTTTCAGTCGTCGACATTCTGACAAGATCTAGTAGCCCCTGTACGAAGGCGGGGAAAAAACTGTGATGACGTGCTGGAAGCATGAATTGGTGATTGGATTGAAATTAGTAAGATTAACTAAACTGATAAGGTGTTGCTTTTGAGAAGATCAGGTTGGGGAACAGGATTACAGATTACTGGACTCTAGGTTGGAAATGCAGGGCAGAACAACAATAATCTTTTGCCAACTTGCATTGAGCAAGTATATAATAATACTCTTCTCAAACTTGATGCAGAAGCAAATTTGCCTAGTGTACAACGTCAGATCTTCGAAAGAGGACTTTCCGAAAACTTCCTATCTGGGAGTTCGTAATGAACTGGGTCCGTGCAGCACAATTGTCTCCTTGTAAAAGTAGGGGGATGTTTGCAAGGATAGCCTGGCTACAAGAATGCATCAGTGATATCTATTTCAATTTGTTTTGATTTATGATAATTTAGTAGTTATATTTTCTTATCCAAATGTATGTTCTTTGTCGCGCATCAAACCGGTACTTTCCTAATTGATGCCAACAGTAATAACACAATATTGTCAAGCACATGTCTATACCCTGTACTTGGGCACTCTATCCCCCCCTCCAATTGTTCGGTTTCTTTCTCTTTACTTTTTGCTGACAAAGAAAAAAAAAAGGAGTTAGCTGATGCCATTTGACAGCACATAGCATGATATGATGGTGAGTAGTACAATACTTAGCGATAATCACCATATTTAAGATGATGATGTCTCATCAATTATGATTTAGCGGTACTCTAGTAGGTACCTAATAGCGAGGGCTGCTAATAGCGAGAGGGTACATTACGTTTACTGTCATAGATCTCTACAAGAGACATAAGTGACACATTAAAGTTGTCCAACGGGACACAAGATTTGGATGAAACATGCAAGGAAGGACAACAAGCCTTTACTAATGCCGCCGGTATGCCCAACCTCAACATTGAATTGAATAGGGGGTGTTCGTTGGAGATGATCACGAGACACGACAAGCTTTTGATGCCGCCATACATGCGTGAGTATAGAACATTTTACACCCTGAACCTTCAATTCCGGTAAACTCTTCAAGTCGTCTAGATCATTATACTGAACACTATTTCATCGGATCACTATATCTACAATCAAGAGAAATACATTGTTCGACGTTTGAGAGGCAAGCTGAGAGAGAGACGCGAGATGGGGCCTGTATGGGCAGAGATCGGACCAAGTATGGGATCCGGAAAGAGTGAGAGCGAAAGCTATACTAGCTGTTTTGTGACGATCGAGATGCAGATCATCTAGGGACTACAATCTTCTTGGACACATCGTTCCATCACTAGGGAAATGCCAAGAGGAGAGCTAAAATTTTGGTGCTGTAGCGTGGTCGAAGAGCACACGCATATGCATCAGTCAGTTCGATGATAATCAGTCGATCCCATTTGCTAGCTCCAATTCAGTTGCCGACGATGCATATTATTAGCCTGTCCCGGCCAGTTCATATAGATTGAAAATTCCATGATTGCAACATGCAGCAACCGGATAATTTTATACAACTAACATTCTTGATTTTTTATTTATTTTCACAAGTTAATTTAAGCATCCAGGCATCTATTCTCTCTTGGTACCAAACATTTAGATTTTTTTTGTGTGTGTTGTTTCAGAGCATGCAGAGACCTCTTGTGATTTCAGTTTTCTTTTAATTTTGATTGGAAAGCCATTTTTTCAAGTCGAAATCCACACACACACACACACACACCATACACTTGCTGACTTGCAAGCAAGGTAATGGGCCGGCAACTGGATCCAGTAAGTGAGACTGGGCTAGGCCTTGGAGTGAAATCCAAACTCATGTGCGGGAAAAGACTTTGAAGAAAAAAAAAACTCAACAAGAAGCCGTGTGGTGAATTGAAAAGGGGAGGGCGCTTCGCTTGCGGCGTCAGCCAGAGAGAGGAGAGCAGAGGACAGCTCACTTCACTCATTATAGCCGCGGCCACCCCACTCGTCCTCTCCTCCGACGACGATCGCATCCGATCCATTCCTTGTTGCCGCCGGCGGAGCACTTCACAGTCACTCAGTAAGCACTCCCTCCTTCTTACTCTGTTCCGGTGTTGTTGTACCTAGATCTTGCTCCCCTTACGTTCCAAGATTTGAGATGGGGACGGGGATGCCTGGCGACCTTGGGGACGGAGCTCTCGGAGGAGATGGGTATCTCCGCTGGCGTTAGCTTGGGCGGTTGCCTCTGAGTTAGCTCACTCAGGAAATGTTCTAGAAGGTGTGCCTTCTGCGACACAGAAGGCATCTCAATGCGTAGTATTTTTATTTATGACCATGATAATGTGATAAACCATATCTCAGTGTGCAAAATTTACTAGTAATCAGGCATAACCGGATTCTAGCATTCCTTCCAGAAAAAATGGCTCATCTATGCACTTTTGTTACTTCCCTCATGAAATTTTGTAATGCTCACAGATACAGGTCTCAGTTCACTGGATATGCTTGTCAGTAACTTTTATGGATCTTTGTTAAAGAAAATCATCTGTAATGGGCATAGTCCCAGGGAAGAAATATTAGTCTTTCTGTTACTTAGTATATCCACCAGATGTATTGAGTTGCTTGAATGTGCTGTTGCAAACAGATGTTTCTAGGAACTGTAACTTTTAGTAAGTCTGCAGACATTTTTCTGTACGAATTGACTTTTTAGATCAAAATGTGCATGCAATTTCTCAGCGCTGCCTTTCATCAGTAGTTGATCATCTTCATACGCCAATTGTAGCTACTCTGTCAGAAATGGCTGACGGTGAGGACATCCAGCCTCTTGTCTGCGACAATGGCACCGGAATGGTCAAGGTCAGTATTTTCTCTCTAAACTGGTATGGGTTTCATAGCCCGTTTTCCCATATAAACACTAATTGTGTCTCTCATGTAGGCTGGTTTTGCTGGTGACGATGCACCAAGGGCTGTTTTCCCTAGCATTGTTGGCCGTCCTCGTCACACTGGTGTCATGGTAGGAATGGGACAGAAGGATGCATATGTTGGTGATGAGGCACAGTCCAAGAGAGGTATTCTCACACTCAAATACCCAATCGAGCATGGTATTGTGAGCAACTGGGACGACATGGAGAAAATTTGGCATCACACTTTCTACAATGAGCTTCGTGTTGCCCCAGAGGAGCACCCTGTGTTGCTCACTGAAGCTCCTTTGAACCCAAAAGCCAACAGGGAGAAGATGACCCAGATTATGTTTGAGACGTTCAATGTTCCTGCCATGTATGTTGCAATTCAAGCAGTGCTCTCCCTCTATGCTAGTGGGCGTACAACTGGTATGTTTATTGTTCAGTTAATCTGCTCCAGTATTTGCATAAGTTTTTCCATTGGGTATCTTTGTGTTTATTCATGGTCGTGACCTTGCATAATTCAGATACACTGCAATATCTACTGTTTGTATGGTGATATGAATTAAGGCCAAAAAAGAAAAGAAAGCAGTAAATTGTTCAGAAGTAATGGAAGCTAGAATTAATTGATTACAATGTGTGTGGCTCAAGTTTTTTTTCCCCCTGCGTTTACAGGTATTGTTCTTGACTCTGGTGATGGTGTGAGTCACACTGTGCCCATTTATGAAGGATATGCACTTCCTCATGCCATTCTTCGTCTGGATCTTGCTGGTCGTGACCTCACGGATTCCCTTATGAAAATTCTCACTGAGAGGGGTTACTCCTTCACAACCTCTGCTGAGAGAGAAATTGTAAGGGACATCAAGGAAAAGCTTGCTTACATAGCCCTTGATTATGAGCAAGAGTTGGAAACTGCCAAGAACAGCTCCTCAGTTGAAAAGAGCTATGAGCTACCTGATGGTCAAGTAATCACCATCGGCGCAGAGAGGTTCAGGTGCCCTGAGGTCCTCTTCCAACCATCCATGATTGGTATGGAGGCTGCTGGAATCCATGAGACAACCTACAATTCCATCATGAAGTGTGACGTTGATATCAGGAAGGACCTCTATGGCAACATTGTGCTCAGTGGAGGTACAACCATGTTCCCGGGCATTGCTGATCGCATGAGCAAGGAGATCACGGCCCTTGCTCCGAGCAGCATGAAGATCAAGGTTGTCGCTCCACCAGAGAGGAAGTACAGTGTCTGGATCGGAGGGTCGATCCTGGCCTCACTCAGCACTTTCCAACAGGTAAATCTTGTCCAGCCGCACTTGTCGAACTTTATTTCGTATGACTTTTGTTCTTCAGTGAAACTCCGTCTTAATTTTATTTATTAATTGTGACATTGATCTACCAGATGTGGATATCCAAGGAGGAGTACGATGAGTCTGGCCCAGCAATTGTTCACAGGAAGTGCTTCTGAGTGCCTCATCATCGCCGTCCTGTCTCAAAGCTATGTCTGGTTAATTTTCTAGAGATGTGTTGCAGATTTGCATGCTATGTTTCTCTTCTATGGGATAGGCCCCCTTTGTATGTCATGGCTCCATGTGCGAGTGCTGTTTGTCATTTCATCTGGTCGTGAGATCAGTTGTCGAATTTATTTGGCTTGATTGGTTGAGCTGTAAGAGCTGACGGTTTTATAATCAAATTGCCTGGATTATGGTCTTGTATCTAAAAGTGTTGTACCGTGAGCATTCGTGCATTTATGAACTGCCAGCTACTTTATGTTTGCATTATTAAGAGGTTAGCTAACTACGGTCAAGGAGATTACGGCCCTTGCTCCGAGCAGCATGAAGATTAAGGTTGTCGCTCCACCAGAGCGGAAGTACAGTGTCTGGATCGGAGGGTCGATCCTGGCCTCACTCAGCACTTTCCAACAGGTACGTCTTGTCCAACCGCACTTATCGAACTTTATTTCGTATGACTTTTGTTCTTCAGTGAAACTCCGTCTTAATTTTATTTATTAATTGTGACATTGATCTACCAGATGTGGATATCCAAGGAGGAGTACGTCTCATCATTGCCGTCCAGTCTCAAGTTATGTCTGGTTAATTTTCTAGAGATGTGTTGCGGGTTTGCATGCTATGTTCCTTTTTTTTTTCCAGACATGACTCCTTTCTGGGATAGGCCCCTTTTGTATGTCATGGCTTGTCGGTGTTGTGAAACCGGCCGACAAGTAAATTTGTGTTTATTGTTCAGTTAATCTGCTCCAGTATTTGCATAAGTTTTTCCATTGGGTATCTTTGTGTTTATTCATGGTCGTGACCTTGCATAATTCAGATACACTGCAATATCTACTGTTTGTATGGTGATATGAATTTAGGCCAAAAAAGGAAAAGAACGCAGTAAATTATTCAGAAGTAATGGAAGCTAGAATTAATTGATTACAATGTGTGTGGCTCAAGTTTTTTCCCCCTGCGTTTACAGGTATTGTTCTTGACTCTGGTGATGGTGTGAGTCACACTGTGCCCATTTATGAAGGATATGCACTTCCTCATGCCATTCTTCGTCTGGATCTTGCTGGTCGTGACCTCACGGATTCCCTTATGAAAATTCTCACTGAGAGGGGTTACTCCTTCACAACCTCTGCTGAGAGAGAAATTGTAAGGGACATCAAGGAAAAGCTTGCTTACATAGCCCTTGATTACGAGCAAGAGTTGGAAACTGCCAAGAACAGCTCCTCAGTAGAAAAGAGCTATGAGCTACCTGATGGTCAAGTAATCACCATCGGTGCAGAGAGGTTCAGGTGCCCTGAGGTCCTCTTCCAACCATCCATGATTGGTATGGAGGCTGCTGGAATCCATGAGACAACCTACAATTCCATCATGAAGTGTGACGTTGATATCAGGAAGGACCTCTATGGCAACATTGTGCTCAGTGGAGGTACAACCATGTTCCCGGGCATTGCTGATCGCATGATCAAGGAGATTACGGCCCTTGCTCCGAGCAGCATGAAGATTAAGGTTGTCGCTCCACCAGAGCGGAAGTACAGTGTCTGGATCGGAGGGTCGATCCTGGCCTCACTCAGCACTTTCCAACAGGTACGTCTTGTCCAACCGCACTTATCGAACTTTATTTCGTATGACTTTTGTTCTTCAGTGAAACTCCGTCTTAATTTTATTTATTAATTGTGACATTGATCTACCAGATGTGGATATCCAAGGAGGAGTACGATGAGTCTGGCCCAGCAATTGTTCACAGGAAGTGCTTCTGAGTGCCTCATCATCGCCGTCCTGTCTCAAAGCTATGTCTGGTTAATTTTCTAGAGATGTGTTGCAGATTTGCATGCTATGTTTCTCTTCTATGGGATAGGCCCCCTTTGTATGTCATGGCTCCATGTGCGAGTGCTGTTTGTCATTTCATCTGGTCGTGAGATCAGTTGTCGAATTTATTTGGCTTGATTGGTTGAGCTGTAAGAGCTGACGGTTTTATAATCAAATTGCCTGGATTATGGTCTTGTATCTAAAAGTGTTGTACCGTGAGCATTCGTGCATTTATGAACTGCCAGCTACTTTATGTTTGCATTATTAAGAGGTTAGCTAACTACGGCACAATGTGCTTTGGCTGCTGACATATCAAGTACCAATACCACTCGTTTTCTCAAGACTTCCATACAAAATTGGAATGAGTGCGTGCATAGAGCAATCAACTAACTGAAGATCATACAATGTGAGTACATGAAACTGGAAAACTCTTATTTTGATTAATCTGGTTCACTCATTAAAACTCTTTTCGATTCAATTTGTACAGAGGCTTGCAATTTCAATAAACAGTCCGGCCTACAAGGCTACAACATTAGGATTTGCCTATTTTATATGTTGAAAAATGTATATGCTGATACAGCAACAAT
>LAPY01002522.1:61802-73034 GCA_000970635.1 Eragrostis tef
ACCAGGGGGGTCGGCCGACCTGTGCCTGGCCCCTTCTGGGCTGGGCTTTGGCAGGAGGCTTCTCCTCTGGGTCTTGATCTCTGATCCAGGTGCATTTGGTTTTGGTTGTGTTGGACTTGGTGAAATTTGGCCTTTTGTCTTGAAGTTGCATTCCCGCGGCGAACGTCGTTTTGTAGATGTTGTTTCGTCGCCTTGGGACAAGATTTCACCTAGATTTCTCCCTTATTCCACCTGCACACTAAAATCTAGAGGTACATGTGAAAATAGGTTATTTTTAAATAAAATGCGTGTAAGAAATGTCCAGTCCTTCTCATTTATTGAGCTAATTGACGGTCGGAATTGGTCCGTAACGACCGTCAACAGTTGCATTGAGTCAAATCACACACGTGAGAAACTACAAGCAAATCCCATCCCTTTAGTCTATTTGCCTGGGAAATCGGATGACAGACAGTCGGATTCCTTTCGTGTAATTGTACACAACAAGGATTACGAATCTGAAATAACAACTTCAGGTCTTGAAATCAATGGTTGTATGTCTTTTTTTATGAGAGAATTTAGGGGTTTTGTAGGATTAACATGGAGGATCTAAAAAGAGAAATCAATTAGTAGATATAAGATAATCTATTGATAAAAATATTTTCAACAAAGAAGTTAACATTCACATTCCACAAGTATAACTGGAATGTAGCTAGTCATTCAAGAAGAAAATAACTTCATATTCCAGCTAGTCATTTTAGACATGCTGTTGGTCAAATTTTTTAATTTTCTAACGAATCATGTGGTTTCTAGCACTCTGATTAGAAAAATAAAACGAAGTAATTAAATATGTATATTAGTACTCTGATTCTG
Source organism: Eragrostis tef (assembly GCA_000970635.1). Taxonomy (NCBI): domain Eukaryota; kingdom Viridiplantae; phylum Streptophyta; class Magnoliopsida; order Poales; family Poaceae; genus Eragrostis; species Eragrostis tef. The sequence goes on from LAPY01002522.1 coordinate 62,652, forward strand.
ATGGCCAAATCGAACCCCGATGTTGTGTGCTTCCCGAGCTCCAACATGGGTAATAATGCACTCACATATTTCGAAGATTAGTGCAGTTTGTGGGTTTTGACCAACAAATGGGTGTTCCAAATTAGCTCTCTTTGATTCGTAATAAAAAAAATCCCTTTTGACTAGTATATTTTATCTGTCATAAGAAAGTACGTACTTGAAGAGAATAACGGTGGTAATATCGTTTTCGAACCCAATTTTATATTCCTAAATGGAGACGATGTTTTGTTTTAATTATTAGTATGAGTCATTGCATGATATGCATTTGCTGCTCACAAGAAGTTTACAAGCTTAATAAATAAATAGCAGCTTAATTTTTTTTTCTATTTGAAAGTTGCTTAGAGTTCTTTGTATGAATGTTAGCATGAAAAACCTCAGACCTACCCTCATATGATGACCAAAGTATAACAAGAACTTTGGAATTGTCAAAATTAAAGGTACCATGATTTTACACAGATAGAATATTTCAATGATTTTACACTTTGGTGGATACAATATCCGTAAAAAATAGTAGTGACTAGGTATAGAAAAAAACATGCTTCTGACGAAGAACAAGTGTTCAAAATAGCTCTCAACATTGGGGGTGGTGCAGAGTGTTCGGTCTTGATACAAGGCAAGGCACTATGTGCTGATGAAGGTTGGTTCGCTGATCGCTCCCTTTGCATAATCTGGCAGGAGGTCTGCCGCGCCCAAACGCGACTAACCCAACCCTTACCACATCACTGGGAATTTAGTGGTTGAGAAATCCCCTTTGTTGCATGAATAGTACAAGTGTATTCACCTGGGTCTCAGATTAGAGGACCTTCCAATTGGATAGAATGATATATGGCAACCCACTGGATTGAGTTGATCTCTCCATCAGACTTCTTCGTTCGCTGTCGTTTCTGATGGTATTGTTTCTTCTTTCTCTTGAGATTTATGGCAACCCGCATCGTCCGCAACAGTATTCGCTCCATTACACAGTGCAGTCTTAGCCTCCTTGCTTTTACCCCACAGCACACTGTAAAGGCCACCAACCAGTAGGACTCCACCGATGATACTGTCGTAAAAGAAAAGCAAAGAAAAGGAGAAGATCCTCCATATTCAACGATTTCACTCATGGAAAAAGTTATCGGGTGTCATTTTAGTTGGCTTGGCAACCCCTAGTTACCTGCCGAGAGGAACAATCTCCCCCAAGAAGAATGAGGAGCAGAACATTGTGAAGACAAAGCATAGAGGGGTCCATGCGGCAAAGAAAACGGGGCCTTTTATCTGCACGCACCAAGCTTGCAGGTAGTAGGACACTCCTGTCACCACAATCCCCTGTTGGAACCATGCAACAAGAGAAACTTCTATTACTTATGGTTGCTACTGAATTAGTAGAAAAACATGGATCACTCAGGCAAATCTCGGTAACTTACCGTGTATATGATAGCGAGCAAGCTGACGTCGAGCCGGAGCTTCCACTTGGAGAAGTCCCTCTCGGCCACCACCGCGACGACAAACGTTTGCAACGCACTGAAAACGCATTGCATCACTGTTACAAGCATCTTGTTTGGGTACTGCTTGAGGAGCCCAGCCTGCATGACGATCCAAAGAGACCATGTCATATTGGAGAGAACCATGAGGAACGTCCCCTTGATCCATGTCACCCGGTTTGGAGCACTGCTCGGAGTCGAGGCCGCATAGAAGGCACGGTGGTGGTTGACAGGGCTCAAGGCTGGCCCGGCATAGAAGGCGATGACAAAGACTCCGGCGAGACAGAGTGATACGCCGGCGAGCTTCGCTATGCCTGAAGAGCTCCTCAGCCTCACAACCTCCATCCTACATCATTATTAGGACATCACCCATGATGACTAGCTATGTTAGCTGGCCCGGCATAGAAGGCGATGACAAAGGCTCCGGCGAGACACAGCGATACGCCTACGAGCTTCGCTATGCCTGAAGAGCTCCTCAGCCTCACAACCTCCATCCTACATCATTATTAGGACATCACCCATGATGACTAGCTATGTTGTAGTAATCGGCAGTCGTACAGGCTGAAATATGACAATAAGTAAAGCACCTTAATAGCAGCGCGAAGCAGAAGGTGACGACAGGCATGGAGTTGGTGGTTGCAGAGGCCACGGTCGCCGATGTGAACTTGAGGCTTACGTTGTACAGATTTAGGCTAAATGTACTCCTGCCAATGCAAGCAAAATCAAGAGACTAATTATAAGCTTAGCTGTATTTCTAGGCTCTAGCTAGTTTGATGAATAGAAACGGTATGATTTGTTCTTCACGGAAAAGAATGCAGGAAACCTCTTTAATCTCATTCTGAAGGTTCTAATTAAGGAGTGCATGCATACCCGATTAAGGCATAAAAGAAGAGCTTCAAGAGTAACCCGGGTGACAATGATCGCATATTTTTCCTGAAAAATGAAGATCATAGATTACAATGTCAAATTTGTGTTTGATGTGTACTGTTAGTGTTACACATTAGGATCGATCAATCGGTCCCCAAGAATTAAATCATAATAACTCCTACAAGTTAATTACTTTTTTTTTGTTCTTGAAAGGGAAAGTTAATTAGTTTCTAGTGTGCCACAAGATACTCTCAATGGTAAAATTAACATAGTCACCTTTCGAGGAGAAGTGCAATCGGCAGCAGGAAGAGCGATGCGGCGGCCTGGCGGTAGAAGATGAAGACATAGGTATTCATGCCATGGTCGAAGGCCGCCTTGGTGACGACGAACATGCCGGTGTAGATGAGTTGCGAGATGACGGCGATCAAGTAAGGTGTCTTCGCCTCCATAGGTACGTCGACGGATTTGCATGCAACGCGCAGGAACACACGTAGATTAGGTGTATCCGTGTATGTAGCTAGCTAGAAGATCTCTCTCTCTCTCTCTCTCTGCAAGTTGCAAGAAGATGGAGGACTAGCTAGCCTGTGATATCTACTTACTAATATAGCCCTGTTAGATAAATACACACCGATATAAATGTATATATAGAAGAAGATGATTATTACTAGTTTGGATGCACTAGGACTGACTAACTAGTAGTCCCTCTGTCAAACCATTTACACGTATAAGAACTTAATAATTACTTTCTCCTGCTTTTAATTAATGATGCTAGGACAACTTTCTTAGTGTATTTTTAGTTAAAAAACTTGTTCTAACGTCATCAATTAAAACAAGAGCGAATAATTAAGATAGAGATGAAGGCAGGTAGTTGGAATAGCTAAAAGTTAATAATATTAACAAACGCATAAATTGAGCTCATGGTCGATCGAGCACTGCTTGCTTTGCTTCAACTGGTAAAAGCAGAAAAATTAAAGCAAGCGAAAAGAGAAAGGAGAGCATAATCATACCTTGTGTGTACTAGCTACTAATATGATTTGATGCCTCTCGATCTGTTCGTATAAATATATATTGTATTTACTCTACATTGGAGTCTGAACCATCATATGGTACATGTGAATCCAGCCAGCAGAGCCAGCGATATGCGCGCCTTTCATCTATGGCCTGCATATGCATGCATGTGTACTCAACTCTTCCTACGCACGGTCGTTGGCAGAAGCTTCGTTAATTAAATTAACTAGCCGGCTGCTAATGAAAGACAGGCCGTATTAATTCATTCAGAGTATGAACATGCACGACGGACCGGGGCAGATGAATAATGTTCATGACAGTAGTAATAATCATATAAAAATAAACCATCAGCAGCCATCATCAGGTAAACAAAATAGTTAATAGATTAAGCGTGTTGATTGGCGAGCAATATGTAGTAGCTAGTATATTCTAGGAGTCAAGAGTCCTGCCACAATCTAACTCTTAGAGTTAGTGTTTCTAAATTCAGAAAATGGAAATGGCCTATGCGTATTCGCATAAATCCCTATTCTTATTTATTATGTTTCATCCATAACTGAGTTCACATGAACAAAAATAAATGCTAAAGTCTGTTCCAGGAGTCAACCGTACGTTCTATCACGGCCCTGTTCATACTCCAGCTCGTAGAGATAGTAGTGGTAATATCTTTGTTTGACCAGACTTGAGAGTATGGTCTACCTCGTCAATCCTACTATATATATGGAATTGGCCATACAAACATGGTCGGTGAGTACAATTATCGTCGTTGATTGATGGGAAAATAAGATCTCTAGACACACACCAACAGCAACAACACCAACAAGATATGAAGATAACTATTTTTTCCTTGAAAGCAACACATGGCTATAAACTTTGCTATAATAGGAAGGAAAAAGTCCATTTTACTCCTCCAAATAATTCACTTTTATGTTTGACCCGTTGAACAATAGTAAGATACAACAAGAGTTGCCACTTTCAAGTACAACATATAAGAATGTATTATGTTAAATTATGTACACCAGCAAGTTTCCTCAATTCATCAAATTATTTTACAGTCCAAAAGTAGTATATTTAAATTTGCACATGCATCACGATTGCTTGCTAGGGCAAGCAAGACCCAAGATCTTCTCCTACTAGTTTGAATAATCAAATACCAGTGCATATAGATTCAATCTGATTTCCCTTGACAAGATTTCTTGAATCTCATGCCTCCTGATTTTATTTTATTTTTTTGAGGAGGTTCCTGATTGTAATCAATCAAAAAAATTTAGGCACTTGCATGCATGATTAATATGATGTGTTTAATTATTATCCTAGTACATGCCTGTCTAGAACTCTAGATCTCTAAGTTAAACAGGGAGTTGCCATGGACGGAGCTAATTATGATACACATTTTTTTAATGGATGATACACAAAAGTGAATCATGTACAAAAAGTTTGGCATAGACGTGATCTTATGACACTGTTCCTTTTTTTTTGGATGATTGAGACAATCTCACACGTTGTGGGCCGTTTTGGTTCTTTTATTATCGTGGGCCTTGGTAGTTTTTTTAGCCCAAAACAAGACAACGACATACTGCATCGTTTCGTTCCTCCTCTTCTAATTTAAACACACATTTCTGCGGTATAATTATCACAGGAAAATGCAGATGTTTAATTTCAGCATAGTGTACACGTAGTCTTTATACATGACATATACGAATGGTATCAATTATGAAACTGATGATGCATCGTCGGTGATGCTTGTGTTGTTACAAACAAGTCGTTGAGGGTCCTCTCCTCTTTCTGCTGCTTCTCCTCGTCGTTACTGCTGATGGTCGTCTGATGTTCCGGTAGCTCCTGCGGGGGGTGATCCTTGCTTTTGCCCCATAGGACGCTGTAGAGCCCTCCGACAAGCAGTGCGCCGCCGAGGAGGCTGCCTAGGTGGACGACCTCGCCGAGGAAGAAGGAGGAGCAGAAGATGGTGAGCAGGAGGCCCAGCGGGTTGGACATGGCGAGGAACACCGGGCCTCTCTTCTCGATGCACCACGCCTGAAGGTAGAAGGACACGCCCGTCACGACGAAGCCCTGCGGTACAATCATTCAGGATTAATTCGTCAAATTCCCAAGAATTAATATGCAGTAGTCAGCAAGTAGTGATCAGGATTCAGTAGTAATTAAATTCTTCTCACGGAGTATGCGACGGCGAGGAGGCCGACGTCTAGACGCAGCTTCCATGCGGCGAGGTCTCTCTCGACGGCCATGGCGAACACAAAGGACTGGACGGTGCTGAGCAGGCACTGCATCAGCGTGGCAAGGAGCTTGTTGGGGTACTCCTTTAGCAGCGAAGCCTGCAGTACGATCCAGAGGGACCAGGTGGTGTTGGAGAGCAGCATCAGAAACGTCCCCTTGATCCATGTCCCCTTGGTCTCAGCAGCAGCAGCAACATGATGCCCACGGTCGGCGAAGGCGCGGTGGTGGTTCACTGGGCTCATAGACGGCCCGGTGTACAGAGCGATTGTCAGGACGCCGGCCAAGCATAGCGCCACGCCGGCGGCCTTGGCCATGCCTGACGGGCTCCTCAGCCTCACCACTTCCAACCTGCCCCCCATGCATGCAAGCAGTTCAGAAATATATATGCTACCTGGGACTGCAGTTATCGCTAATCAAGGATTGTGTTCTTGTGAACCGATAGACTGAAACAAGCTATACTGTAGGGATATCTGAATTTGTCGACGACGTGGATCTTAATTACCTTAGCAGGACTGCCAGAAAGAAGGTCACCACAGGAACAGAGTTGCTTGTTGCGGATGCCACGGTTGCAGAGGTGTATTTCAGGCTGATGTTGTACAAATTAAAGCTCACCGTGTTCCTACAAATTGATAGATGTACTGCACGTTATATGCTGTGTGATTATCAGCTGTGTTACTTGAATGGACGATACATCTGTGCTCTAGGCCACAAGACATATGCAGTGCCGTAGTACGTACCCTAGCAAAGCATACATGAATAGCTTCAGGAACAACCAGAACGACATCGGTGGGGCATTCCTCCTGCAAACCAAATTTGAAGCATCCGTTTCAGCCAATCGTATGTTGGGGCAGTAAATAGCTCAGTTCAACACGGAAGCACTGTTCTGCTGCTCCCATAGACCATAGTTAGAAGTTACCTTTCCAGAACAATGGCGAGAGGCAGCAGTAGAACAGTGGCAGCTGCCTGGCGGTAGAAGATGAACACGTAGGTGCTCATCCCTTCGTTGAAGGCCGCCTTTGAGACGACGTACATGCCGGTGTAGATCAGTTGTATGACGATGGCAACCAGGTACGCCTTCTTGCTTGCATCCATGGTTATAGCTTTGACTCCTACAAAAACTATACTGATCGGATGATACAACTGCTTCTTGAATAGTACTGAACAGCTTCCAGCTCCTGAGATGTTTGGTCTCGGTGGTTGAGAAAAAAAAAAGAAGCGAAGGGGGCAGCCTTATATAAAGATGAAGAGATGCTGCATGATCTGCACATCTTGTTGGATGTTCTAAAGTTGTAGCTTTTTTTCTGGCTTCCTCTGAATCACATTTTGGTTTCTAGCATGAGTAGTCTCCTTCTTCCTCTCGTCTTTTGTTTTCCCAATGGGACAGAGTGATGTGGTTGCCTAAACCATTTTGGTTAGTGGACTTTTATTATAGTGCAAAATTCAGTGTTGTGGCTGCCTTAATTAATTCTTATGTCTTACCTCATCTAATATGTAATATCTGGAATAGAGTTATGAACACCTACATATTTTGCTAGATCATTGATCATGCATGTGGGAATCATGTTTGTTGATATTTTGAATCAATAAAAGTAATCATCGGTTCAAATAATGCTTAGTTCATCTGCATAAGTCCAGTCAAACTGTTGTCCCACTATAGTCAATACCATAGTAGTCAATTTTAATAGCACCATACAAATCCTACAGGGCTCCTTAACTAGTTCACAAGAGATATTCTTTCTCTGATGCATCACTTCATGGCCCTCAATCATCTAGAAAATCATATCACGGTTCTTCTGAAATGCTCCGGGAACTGGCTTTTCAATAAATCAAATATAGGTCACCATTTTCTGTGAGCATTTGGAGGAAGCATCCATATCCCCTGCCCTTTATTAAAAAAATAGAAAAAAATGCATTGTCAGCTGAGAATTAATTCCATCAAAAGCGCGATCTCAGACGACATATAGGCCGGCTAGACGACAGCACGCACAAACACTACTAATGCAATCTCTCTTTTCAATGCGAGACATACATTCGGCATATTACTGTTACTAGCTGTTCGATTCCACGATATGCTTCTGTTTCACTCTTCCTTTCTATCTCTCAACATGCATATCTTTGGTTCATCCATATCCTTAGACATGACATGACTTGTCAATGGGATGCTCTTTTTCATTTTTTTTTAATTGTTGTGTTAGTTTCAGTAACTCAATTGACAGTTAGCTATATATAGAACCGTGGATTTGTAAAATCCTAGCTCTAACCAAAGTTCTGTTGAAGATCTGATCGTCTTTAACTTTTTATTTGATAAAAGGGGGAAACCTGACCTGAAAATTAATTTACTGGGAATCTCTAGATCATGCTTTAGGGGAGATTTAGAGAGAGAGAGAGAGAGAGAGAGAGGAGAGAGAGAGAGAGGAGTAGGGCCCGAGTTTTATGAAACGTAACAGACCAAGTCAGTCAGGGGGTGATTGCTGTAAGGTTGTGAACATTCTTTGAGAAATTACAGACTACCCTGACTTTTTTTGAAAGACAGATTACCCGGGGTGATACTTATGTTTTTTGCGAACCCGGTAATACTTATGTTGATTTGGTATGCGTTGATATATTGGACGGAAAGGTGTGTCACCAATATATCCTGGTCATAGTCTAGGTTTTTTTTTTTGGCGAAGAGTCACAATCTAGTTAGATCCACTATTTTAATGCTACTTTTCAGCTGTCGTTTAATTTGAAACAGAATGCGTGAGATCTTGAGCGTTGCAAGCAGCTTCCCTTTTCATTTTCATTTCGTACCATGCTTTCTTTCTCGCCTTCTTTTTAGATGAAAAGATTGACATCTAACGGATAGCTTTAATTTGCATGATTGCGTGGTAATACTAGATCGAGCTCATTATTAGGCCACCCAAACGACGCTTGGTATGTGCAGGAAATCAAAAAGAAAATCATTAACGTGGTAAACTTTAGTTGCCTTAAATCAGGTCGACAAAATGATATATATGTGTTGCCGGTATATATATTATTGATTCCTTTTTCTTTTGTGATTGCACAATACAACTCAAACACCTACAATGCATGCTTGTCCCTATGAATGCACATATGCAAACCCGTCTCCTATAAGAATCTTCAAAGATTGAGCCGACAAATCATCAAGTTGACAAAGTCACCACTAGCGCCTAGCTGTTGACAGTCATGTCGTCTACCGCTGAAAGCACAACGCCGTTAAATCCTATAAAATTTGTTCTCACGGGGAGTCGAACCCAGGATTTGAGTTACTACTGAGGCTCTTGTAACCACTAGGATACATATTATTTTGATTACCCTGGATTTGTTTGATCAAATTCCTAATCTCATGCATGTGGATGGCATCAAGGACAAATTAAAGTCTTTGACCTTTTAACAGAACTTAGATCACCATTTCTAACTAGCCCTGATACGTTTTCTGTTCCTATTTTCTCAATTGCTTATGCCTGTAGTTTTATTTGGAGAAATATGAAATGTATGTACCCAAAATAAAATTCATTTACATGTATTTTATTAAAAAAAAGAATTCGTGTAAGGATTCCGACATTTAATCTATTGTCACTCTTGAATAGTGTTTCCACGTGATGAACTTATATGCAGGAGCTACAGTTCAAGAAAACCGACCTAAGGAAGCATGTGAATTAACATCTAATCAACTAAAACGTGTTAGTTAAAAGCGGCCTTCGGTTGAGCTACCCGGCGCTTTTGATCCATCTTTTCTTAGTTGCTATGGAAATTTGGAGACCACCTCAAGCGTATTTTGTGAATTCGAGCTACAATGTCAGTGTTAACTCTTTAATTTGGTGGGTCATCATGGAACCAAAGGCGGAGCTGCCACCCCTCGTCCTCCCTAACTCGTGGCTCAAGCTCCGCCCAATGCATGGAACTATATATAATTAGTAGTTTTATTTAAAAATAAAACATGCAAGTTATGTGAAACTTAAGTAAACTTTGTTCGGATAAGATGTAAAGCAACAGGGTACAACAATAGAATCATTTTGTGATTAGGAAAATAGTAGGATATGCATATTTAGAAAAGGCACAGAACTTAGGGTGTGTTTGGCAGCTGCTTTTCAAGCAGCTTCACTACCGGCTTATAGCAAAAGGAGCAAAAGCCCAGCCAAACACTTGCTTATTCATCGAAAGGCAAAAAGCCGATCTCCAGAATGAACTAGCAAGAGAAGTCCAAAATAGTGGCTCATTCGGCTTATTTCTGACACACACCTCTATTGTTCTGATTCGCCCCTCGTGCGTCGCCCTTGCGCTCGTCCGCCCGTCGCCATGCTGCCGCTGCCCCGTGCGCAGTCACCGCCAGCACGCCCCCGTGCTGCAGCTGCCCAGCGCGTGCTCGTGCGCCGCCGTCGCACAACGCGTCCAGCAACGCCGCCCGCCGAGAGCGCGAACCGAAATAGCTGAGAGCAAGCTGAGGCATCGAACGGTTTGCGCATCCGAGAGCGCGAGCTCCATGCGAATCAAGAAATCGTTAGGCCGCTCCAATGCTCCGTGAGAGTCCTCGTGAGGAAGAGGATAAGATTGGTCCTTTTCGATTTGGCCCATGTCGTTTTACAAAAAGGCCCATTTCAAATATAAGCTTCAAACAATAGTCCTTTAGGCATGTAATGACAATGTAAACAAAAATTAAAAATTTATATTTCAACCTTTAGACATGGTTTAGTTTATTTTCAACATTATTTCTTTCATTCAACAGATATTATATGTGTATAGCCATGTCTAAAAAGGACAGGGGCATTAGGGTCATTTTGAC
>LAPY01002523.1:19972-31223 GCA_000970635.1 Eragrostis tef
CGCTAGACCGGCAGCTGCTGCAGGGTCACCCGGTTCCTTGTCTTGTGAAGCTACTGGGGTGGTGAGGCGCCGGCCGACGGCGCGGAGCACGGCTGACGCCCCCAGCCCATCCCAACCGTCGAAGTAAATGACATTGTGCCTGCCACTGCTGCTTCTGCTATCAGTACCAGCAGCATCTCTTAGTTCTATGAGAATTCGTTCAACAGCTCGATCGACAGTGTCCGCCGTGATAACCTGCATGCAGGCAATGCATGTGGTGCATGCGTTACTTCGTTACATGACAAAGACTACTTCCTTGAGAATCTGAGTTTACAGAGGTAGAGAGCATGCATGCCAGTTGGTTACCTCAGTACGCATGACGGACTGGATGGGATTATAACCGGCGGATCTATCAGCTCAGCTCAGGTCGGCGACCCTTGTCGTGTACGTAGCTACCTGATCATCTTCAGAAATAACGCAGCAAGTCCACTTCATCTCGAAGGAAAAACGGCCGGCTCGAGCAGATGGATCCATTTCGACCGTGGATCTAACCCATCACATAATCTCTTTGTTGCTCTGGTAACACACAGAAACGTAGGAAGGAACAACAATTAAAAGTTTGTATTATCTGGGTATGTTGTGTATGCAATGCACATACTCCCTCCATTTTTAAGTGATGTCGTTAGGACAAAATCTTTAGTTCATTTTCTGAACTAAAAGTATTATCATAATGACATCAACTGGAAAAAGGAGTAGTTTGTACCTTTGTATGGTATATACACACACATGAAGATCAAATAAATCCACGAGCAGTTACGTTGCATACCTTAGTTAATTAGATATCGCGCCAGCGGGAAATATGACAGAAGCCAAATAGATTGAGCCAACACAGCTGATGTATACGAGTGTATGTGCGTGTGTTTGTTGGTGTTTGTTGGTTTGAGAGCGTGAGAGAAAGGGAGCAGGGGAGGGAGAAACATTACCTCGGAGACAATGTAGCCAGACCGAAGCAAAGGGGCTTAGTGGTACAGATAAGCTCTGCTTTTACTACTTTTTGTTTTGGCAAATGGGCATCCAGTATACGTTTCTTTTTTCTTTTCCTTTCATCACTCTTTATGAGATCACCAGATGTCTCTTTGCTTCTATATAGCTTGCTACCGGCTGCAGGATTTCCCAAAAGATAATTAGGTTAAAGATGTATGTGTACTATGAAGAATAGTTCACCGTGGACTTTTGCTTTTCGCAAATGTGCAGTGTACGTTTCTTTTCTGTCCATATCAGTCTTTAATTATTTATGCGGCACTAGATGGTTCTTTGCTTGTAGGCAGCTACCGGCTGCAAGATTTTCCAAAGGTGTCACTTTAAAGGTTAAAGATTTATACATAGTGAAGCGCAAGGCTGTCGGCTGTCGCTCTTTTTTATTTTTATTTATTTATTTATTATTATTATTATTATTATTATTATTATTATTATCTTTCCAGTCCGGTTCTCATGCATTGGTTTACTGAGCAAATTTTGTGCCTTGTGAGCATCGCAAAATGAGGATCCGAGGTTCAGTTGGAGGCTTGGAGCACAGCTTGCTTAAAACCCTGGTATTTGCCGCCCCCTAGAAATCTATAGACATGTGAATAATGGAAGCTTAATGAATTTATAAGCATTTTCAGTTTTGCAATTTTTGGCTATATATTCTGTGGCTTTATTGCAGTCATAGATAAGTATAGCTTGGTTGCACATGATCAACTAATCAATCTTGACACCATAATTATTTAAGTACTAGGTGAATGCATTGCTACAGGCGATGAAAATTTCATAGATCAAACGATATGAATATTGTTATTATACAACTTTATCCTAAATAGCTTCAAGAAACAAAGAATAAACTATATTCATTAACTAAACATCCCCAATCCAGAAATGTCCCCTCTTGGCCACCTCCGTGTGTCCAGTGACAGTGCATGTGCCATGCTGTGTGACCATTCTGTGCCAACACCAGTCATGCACACCAACACATGTCTTTTCTACGCATTTTGTCCTCAGTCATGCGCAGCCGGGAATCACTTCCCGGTCAGTCACCCATCCCAAAATTGCTCTAGGCCAAGCACGCTTAAACTCGGAGATCTTTCGAGATGAGCTTCCGGAAAAAAAAAAGTTGCAACTTGTTTACATGAGTATTCTATCATTCCTATTAAGGCTTGGGGCGGGATGTTAAAACCATTCTGCAAACACATCGTTGTTCAATATAAAGAGGTTAACTCCATGTGATTAATATTACAGAGCGAATTCTATGGACACATGCCTACGTGCCCCCCCCCCCCCCCCCCCGATAGGTGTGGAGATCTGTGCGGACGCTGTTATGCTTAGGTGAGTGCAGTGCGCTAGGTTAACAACAATGCTAATCAACCTACCGTTCATAGGCGCTGGGAGAGACATTCAAATTTACAGAGCTCGTGCCCACCCGAGTGCCCCCGCTGTAGCAGTGTATGGCAGGCGCACTAACTCTTGATTTGCGAGTGGGGTGCAGCTGTGGGCCAGGCCATAACAAGAGCGTCAGCTCAGATACTCGTTTTCATGTCTTCCTCCTCGTCCTTGTCCGTCTCCGGCAGCGCGTCAATGTACGCGTAGCGGAGCAGGGCCTTGAACACCAGGGGCCCCATGCCGTCCATGTGCACGACATCGGCATCCGTGTTGGCGGCAGCATCGCTCCCCGTCACCGCGGTGCCCATGAGCTCGGCGCTGATGACCGGCGACCAGGCCCCGAGCACACACCGGTGCGCGGTGAGCCTCTCGTCGCCGACCTCGAACACCACGTCGGCGCCCCGCCCGCTCTGCAGGAGGTCGCCGAGGTGCTTGTGCAGGTCGGACGGAGGAATGCGGCCCCTCGACGCCGCCGCCTCCACACGGAACCCGTTGAGGACGGCGACGTCGCACCGGACCGTGAAAGCGTGACCACCCACCTCCGGCCAGGACGTCCCTTTCGGCGAACTTCGAGTGGCCCCATCAATCTCGGCTGACGAAACCTCGCAGCACCTTCGGCTTCGACACAACCTCCTGCTTCCAGTTGATGAACCGTACTAGGAGGTGTAGAAGACGTTTGTCTGATCGATTCATGCATATATGTGATGTATGCAACCAATGTTAAAGAATTGCGGCTAGGATTTAGAATGAGGAAAAAAAGAAATCATCTGCAGAGGACGCCAGTCGCAGGGCATGGCTGTAGGAGAAGCAGAAATCATCAAAATGGAACCATAGAGAGGTAAAAAAAAGATGATGCAGATTGGGAGCCGCATGAAAAGGGAGGGAAAATCTTGATTGTGTCGTCGTTGGGGCTTCTTCTTGGTAGAGATCATGGAGGCGGTGGTGCAAGCACTCGCCGGATTGGAGTGGTGGCCGGTTAATCCGACGAGTTGAGGTCGAGCGGGCGGTTTGCAGTGCCGCTTTCAGTTGACTCGGGCATGAAGCTCTCACACGCGACGAGTCTCAGGCGTCTGGTATCCTGTCGTCGTTACTTTGCTAATCAATCTGACAAAGACTAACAGGTTAGTGTGGCCACTGCGCACGGTCTCCATTTTAGCGGGGGTTCATGTGGCCATGTGTTCACTCGGGAAATGTTGTTAATGTTATCCATTACAACTTACACATGACAGCCCAAATAAATATTCTTCAAACTTTCTTGTAACTGACATAACTGTTAATATGTTACTTGTTGATTGAAGTAGCAATTTTCTGAAGAATGATAAGTGCTCTGGATGGGTTCCAGGCAAGTCATGTAAAACCTGGGGAATGCAATGCATTACCAGGATATTTCAAACTTTCTTGTAAATGTTACAATGTTTTGTGGGATTCTTAATAAAAGGAACCCACAGGGGGTAATCCCTTGGTGGAAAAAAAATAAATATTCTTCAACTCACAACGGAGTTAACTGAAACAATTTTTAATGAAATTAACTGAAAAGTGTCACAGTGGAGTTAACTGAAACTTATCACAAAAAGGTTTATATATGGATTCTGGTTGCGTTGCAAGAAGGTGACACATTCATTCAGCAGAAACTTCAGTGCCATGTTACCATTACAAGTCACATACTGGTGATAAATTAACATTTGATGGCAGGTGTCATTTCTTTTTCAATGATGTCTGAAAGTAATGTAAAAGTCACTAAAGGAAATGCAAAATGATCTGAGCATTGGCCATTGATCACTGACATCTTAACGACTGCATTGCTTGCAGCATGATCAGGGCCATCCGATTAAAGTGGTGGGTTCAAGGAAAATATAATAACAATGAATCAAAGCTCTATTATTGAAACTCAGACATTTTGTCAAGCACATGGTACACATGTGAAAAATAAATTCAGTAAAATAGACTGAAATGGATGCAGTGTAGGAAGAGAACCTTACTCAGACTAAATTATCCATTTAACACATACTAAATGGAAATTATAGTCAACTGGCAATAGAGATTCCCAACAGGTATATTGACACCGATGGAATGGAAATTCTAATCAGTTGGCACACATATGAAGTTTTGAACATATGTGACCAAACTCTGACAATATCACAAGGCAAACTTGGAGGCGTTATGAACATATCTGACAAAAATCCGATAATATCACAAGGCAAAATTGCAGGGAGAATTAATATGCATAGAGAAAAGCACATTAATTAGCAAGTTGCTACTTGCTAAACATTGTCATAAGAAATATTGTAGCATGCATACTTTGAGATGGCCAAAAGTCCCAGCAGCCCCGGGGTAACAAAATGTAAGTGTTACAAAAGTGTAGTTTCAAACAACACCTGCTATTCAAGTTGAGTGAAACAGGCTCGCAGTTTTTGTATCAGGAATCATTTGACAAGGAATTAATCCGATGCAATTGTTATAAGCTTCAAATGTTTAGGCTTGAGTGTATTTTAGAGCAGTGCACAACCACATGGCATGGCAAGAGGTCTGCGTAAGAAAATAAATAAGATTTCTCAAAATGGCTTGGCAAGGATTACGCGGCGGCAAGTGCTGCCCTGGGCATGGAGATGGAGATTGGCCTGCCCATGCCACCACCACGCACGCATGGGATGGAAGCGGCAGTGGCAGCGGTGGAAAAATAGGAAAAATATCCTTTAACAGACAATTGTGCAGTCTCAGGGGCAACAAAAACATATAGTAGTATTGCTTAACAAAGACCTTTGTTACACAATGCATGTTTCCAGGGGGATATCCAGCAGGTTAACACAATATATGGGCACACCTGACAGCAATCCCAAGAGTGGTGCGAAGGCCAATATACTAATGGTAACAGGTCATATTTTTCTGTTGCAACAGCCCCTTGTAGTATTGGAGAACTGCAAGGGAGTACCCAACGACAGCTGCCATGATCATCATCTCTAGCCCCAAGAAATACGCCCAGAGCACGCGGCTGATAAGATAACAAACAACGCTGACGACACAGGACACCATGAAGTAGGCATAGATGCGGAGCATCGAGTACGCCGAGATTAGAGCTCCGTGCAGCATAAGTGGAGACAGGATTAAGAGCCAGAAGTAGAGCGTGGTCCAAACAAGAACAGAGAGCTCCGCCAGGACCGCCACAAGCATACAGACATTATCTTCATACGACGGGATGAAGAACAGCCAAAGCACACGCCCCGCGAAGCACAGGGTCAAAAAGCTAGATGTCACAACACAGTAAACTTGAGTCTCCAAGTATTGCCGCCTCTGCTTCTTGCTTAGGCCAGTGGGAGTCCGTGCAACCGCCACAGTGGCCGCATCCTCAGTCCCTTCGTGGAGACGATACCGCGCGAGGGAGTGGCCGAACGTGCCAGCAGCCCAGGCCGTGCTGAGATGCACGATGGTCATCCCGGCGTGCGGGCCGATGAGGTGGAAGGCCGCGAAGGCTAGCAGCGGGCCGTATGAGATGCTGGTGAGGAGGCTGGGGACGCCTGCTGCTTTCCGCATTGTAGGGATGGTCACGACGAACAAGTGTGCGCAGACGAGCAGGGAGATCTTCCAGACCTTGGCTGCGACCGGGTCGTCGGTTTGGAGACCAGGTAAGGGCAGGATTAGCATGAACAGATTCAAGAGCACGATCAGTATGAACATCCAGAAGAGGGTTCCGTCGTGGATGCCCCATGAGTACTCGCAACTAGGGACTCCTCCTGGAAGATATGTGGCCTTCTGCCCGTCGTCCACCTCATCCGGCTTCTCCTGCACATGCTGCTCATCCTCCTCTTTCTTCTCCAGCACAGCCCCCTCATACTCCGGCTCCGGCTCCTGATCACCGGAGGCATAGGAGCGGTAGCGATCACCCTCCATCTTCGCCGGATCACCCGCGGCTGACGAATCCATGGCCTTCAACGGCTTACCCGCGGCCGGCAAATCCTCCGCCGACACTTGTTCACGCGCCGCCGGCGTACCCTCGGTCATGGGCCTCATGGCCTTTCCGATCGTGATGGGCACGACTTCCTGGATCGGAAGCTTTCCCCTCCCTTTATTCTGAATTTCTCTCTCTCTTTTTTCCCTTAAACTAGCAAAATACCCGTGTGTTGCAACGGGGTACAAAAAAAATGTAACAATGATTTGTATTTCTAATGACATTTGTAGGGTACCCCAAATCAGTATGTACCATCCATTCTAAGGTAATCCGGTAGCTGATAACCTTCTTGGTCGTAATAGAGCACATGATTCCTATATAACAGTTAAGAAAATAAATTATACTTTGACGATTGCTATTGCTTTATAATTTTTCTCTTTCTAAATAAATTTCATTATAAAAATTAAATTCAAACATTTTAACATTTAAAAAAGATATGAAACTCATGGCTGCAAATCGTTTAGTTTGGTTTGAATTTTGAAACTAAATAAACGGTGAACAATTTATGATCCTTATATTTAAATTTGTGTGGAATAAATGAATGATTTGTAGTTTTAAAAAAATTATAATTTTGATAAATATTCATTAAATGGGACTAAATGACAAAACCTTCTTAAAAACCTGCCCATTTCATTTTTTGTTAGCGATATAAAATCTTCCCATTTCAGCCCATCCCATCCTCGACGCGGCCCAACTAAAAGCGAGCCGGCCCGTGTGCACACCAGGAATTTTTTTTATTAATAAATGATTTTTTATTAATTTAATAAAAATAATCGACTAATTCTAAAATTTACAAAACTAATCACCCAATCGCCCTTGGAATGGGCGACAAGGATGACACGTAGGAAAATGTGGGCCATAACCAATAATTTCAAAGGTATTTTTCGAACAGCTGTAATTTTATCGAAAATTTTGCGAAAGTTTAAGGCCCTCTAAAAATTCAATTAGTGGTCAACAACTAGCCCATTTCGTAGAGTTTTAGTTTAAAATTTACTTTACATTTTGGACTCCACCAAGCTCAAATGGTTTCTACAATACATGCTCTATCAGCAAAAAAATAGGCACAAATTTTAGAAGCATAAAAGTAGTTTTTATTGAGAATTTGGTAGATATATTGTTAAGCTCGAGAAATTCGGGAAAAAGAAAAAGAGGATCGATCCTACTCGCCACATCACAGGGCGACAGGGGTCCAGTCGCCTCTTCAAAGGGCGACAAGCACTTCTCGCCCTTTAACTGGGCGACTGAGCCCACATTTTCCAACGTGGCGTCCTTGTCGCCCATTCAAATGGCGATAGGGCGATTAGTTTTACAAATTTTCAAATCGGTCGATTACTTTTATTAAATTAATAAAAAATCGTTTATTAATAAAAAAAATTTAGCAGCCACCGGTGGCAAAAAAGAAGCAGAATTCGCATGGGTTGATCAGGATTCGATTCCGGGATGCTTGGTTCTGAAGGGATAGCACTTGCCACTGGACCACAATGTACTTCGGTTATAAAAACGATTCAACATACTATAATAAAAGAATCGGAAACGAATTTGAAATGACCAAAATTCAAATTCGGCTTGAACTTGGATGGCAGAGGTCTGAAATTTGAGACTGACGACCTCTTTGAGACTTTTTAAGTAGTAGAGATAACAGAACGGATCCAGCCCAGTTGACACAGTCTTCATGCATGAATAGGCCACCCCCTTCTATTTATACACGCGGCACCTGGTCTTTGCTTGCGGCGGGTATTTTTCATCTTGCCAAATCGGTATTTGGCTCAGGCTTATGATTCCTCTGCATCTCCGAGTTGATTTCTTCCTTTCTGCAACACGTGCATGCAATCATTCTTGCATTGGTTCAAGATGGAAACCAATCAGCCGGGCGGGCTTCGTTTCCATGCAGTTCAACAGATGCAGGCTCATCGTGTCTTGCCCAGGAGTGCCATGACCCAAGATGACTTGATCGTGGATTCGTGGTGCTTGGCAACATAATAATTTTCCAAATTATCGGTAGGCCATATAAATGGAATTAACTCCTCCACATGTTATACAATTTGGTCATATTACCCATACAGAAGTCATTTATGGACCGAATCATGCATTGAAGAGGAGTTTTACGGTGCCCTATATCACTGACATAATACCAGTGTTATTTTAAAGGATGCCGTGGTCATTTTTACATTTAAAGGTCCATTTCTACGTTGATCTCGGCCCGCCGTCTCCAGAAAATTGTGGGGGCCGTTTGAAAGGCAAAATGGGGCCTAAAATTCCTAGCCCAACCCTCCTATTTTTTGGGTCCGACTCATATTTTTAGCCCATCTTGGCCCAGGCCAGCATCATCTCCATCCTCCAGCCAAAACCATTCGCTGCTTGCGTTCTCTCTCCCTCCACCATAGTTAACAAGGCGAGCTTGCATAAGTGCACCATTGAATGACCATGACGCTAATAAACTATCAAAATCGAGTGCCTATTGGCTCCTCCTTCACTCTCCCTAGTAAAATTCGAAAGTCAATCTTTGCATCCGGCGACGTGAAATGCAACAGCTACCATGAGTGAAGCTTGATGGACGGTCGTCCACTCTGGCTCTGCAAATCGACGGGCCTTGCCCAATCGTTCTCCCGCAAACCTGATGGCGATCCGACCAATCGTTCTCCCGCAAACCTGATGGCGATCCCGACGACGGCGAGCCCTAGCCGGAGGCCTCGATGCTGCGACTCCGTCCGTCTTCGGTGCTTCGTCGGCGTGCGCTCCTATATAATGTTGCGTTCTCCTGTGCCAACGCTGCTCTCTAGTCCCTACTTCACAACACACATTCAATTATTCATGGTCCCAAGCTAACGGATTCGATCCATTCCGATTAGCCTGGATAGATCGAGTTATTCCATTCAGATTTGTGCCCGTTTTAGTCCTGTCGTGCCGTTGTTGATGAACGATCAGGTGTTCAAGTCGCCGTCGTTCCCCATGAACTCATCCCTTCGAACCCTATCTCAACACGAGAGAGAGAGAGAGAGATAACGGTTTCTTTCACCTACAAATTACAAGGTTGTCATTAGTTTCTCTTACCTTAAATGCCCTGGTATTATAAAAATACTAGTGGTATTAGAAGTGAGAGAGGAAACCAATCTATATTGTTGGATCAGAAATACTACTAGATACCAGTGGTATTATATCACTAGTATAGGGCACCGTAAAACTTCTCTTATTTAAACATACAAATTCACACACTAACATACAAAATAATAATAAAAACAATTAATCCACGCACACAAGCATTCAGACAAATCTCACAGCAGTATGTGTCATACCCCAATTTCTGGAGCATGTTGTGCATCTTGTATCAGTCCCTGGATCAGTAGCTGATACGCACAAGAACACAGATATGGCAATCAAAAGCATACTTCGTATAGGTACTTAGATATAATACCTGAGATAACACCTTTAGTGGCGGTTCGACAAGGATTTTGAGCTATCCAAGTCCGTCCGTCCGACTAATGGTGAGGCAGGCAGACAGCGGAAAACACGGCCCAACCACAAGCAGACTTGAGTGGAGAACGAAAACCCAACGTCGTCGTTTCCTACGAAGGTTCCTCTGACTAAAACCACAAATGCAAGCCAGTGAGTACACAAGGTACTCAGCAAGCCCTACGCTACACAAGGGTATAATATAGATGCATATTTGGTTTTAGCAAGGAGAAGGCTGTAGGGTTTCATTTGCGGAAAAGCCATTTTTATGCAGGGTTCACTAAAGCAGGTCAAGGAATTAGAGATAAAAACAGGAGGTTTTATTGTCAATATTTTAGTTGGGTGGCCCTGGGGTAGTATATACCTTCCCGCCAGTTCCCAAATTTTAATTGGGCCTTCTGATCACAAGGATCGTACCGACCCGGCATCCATGCCACACTTCCAAAACACGGGTTGACTACAACCCACTCACACGCCAAGGATAGAAAGAGGTGGCTAATCTCAAGGAGCATAACCATAATGTGCCATATGCCGTGGCAACGTCCATCCGGATGAATTGTTAACCTCTGCAGAGGGTGTACACTTTCACCACGGGCTATGCACTCTTGATCGGAGAGTGGCATAACGCTTAGTCCATCTTCTAGGTATCTCCACACTTTCCACCGCGGGAAGCGCCCAGTGGCATCCAGACGACAGGTTACTACTCCCCCGAGTATGCTTCGGTTTACTTTACTCCCCCGAGCATAACCACGGGTAACTCGCTCCCCTGTGCCGAGCCATCTCCTGGTCCCCCGTTATCTACTCCTCCTGATGGATTGTGTAGAGGACACCCAAAAGGGAGGATAAGTCCATCCGCATACTGGTTCCGTGGTTGTACGAAATCATTAGGTTAACGGTCAAGAGACCGGTCCTTATGTGGCCGGGCAAGCACCATATCCCACACTGGTGGGCTATCACACTATCCACATCTTCTCATGAGTGGTCTTGCCCGCAGTCCAACCCGTTCCCATCATCATCATCTAACATGGTTGTGCTACTCCCAAACCCAAGAATTCACTCACACCACCAAACTCGTTTAACACATTTTCAAAAAAACAAGTGTGTGAGAGGTGTGGCAATGTAGAAACATTGCGAGGGGTCCTAAGCACATCTATTAACAAGGAGATTGTACCATCATAGAAATGATGGAACTGTCCTAGGGTTATCAAGGAGAGGGGTAACCAAGGGTAATCAAGGATTCCGGTATTTATGCCTATATAGCGGCATTATACCAGCAAGCAAGTAGGTCATAACTACACAAGTAGTAAAATAACAAGCAATGCATATTACTAGAACAGGCTCTATAGGTGCGATGCGAAAACTATAGGTTCAATCATGATCAAGGAGATGTAGAGCTTGCCTGACAAACACTTTCCTAATCTTCGAGTTTTAGGTCTTCGAGCTCTCGTATAACTTCGTATAATG
>LAPY01002523.1:33004-44055 GCA_000970635.1 Eragrostis tef
TTAGAAAAGGTTCAAATTTGGAGTGATTTTTGTTCATTTTGAACTTTATTTATTTATTTGCTTTTCTTTTTTTTTCTTATTCTTTTGACGCCAAGAAGTAGGGTATTACAGTATGCGCACACCATAATTCACGAGACGACGAGATGGAAGCAACTAGCCTAGCATGAAGGAAACTTAGCTGCGGAACGCTCTGCTCCGTTCTCATTTCTCAACTTCTCACACGGCATTATGTAAAAAAAATACTAGCTCGACTAATCCAAACAAGCAGAGTAGGGCAAACAAAGAGCGGCTGGTAGAAGACGGGCTTGGGCACACCATGGCAGTGCAGATCGATGCACAAATCACCCCCGTTCAGCGCCGAGGACCAGCGCCCTCTTAAAGGGCGCCATAGGAGCTGACGTCACAGACGGGATTCCTCTTCCCAAGCAGTGGCGAAGCTAGAAGTCTAGCAACCCGAGTGCCAGTGTCTGGGTGGTGTCAAAGATTTGTTTTGGGTGGTGCCACTTAGGTGGAAAATTAGTGCCAAATCACTAAATTAAACTTTTTACCCTGGTGCCATGGCACTCGGGAAGTCATATGTAGCTTCGCCTCTGTTCCCAAGTCCCAACATCAACGTCGTGATTGGCACATATGGGTGAACGTGCCTTGAACCATTGGTAAGGAATTTCAACCTTCCCTCACTAGAATTGGCACACATGGCTGCTCGGCCTCGACTCTGCTCATCCTCGACAATCTCCGACTCTGAGCTCGAAGGAAATTGAGGCCATGCCATGTGAGGATCTGCCCAAAGCTACGCCCATGAAAGGGGTGGCCCATGTCTCGGTGGTTGTGATGGGAGATCCTCACAACATCGTCGATAGCTTCAACGCCCCCTCGACATGTCCAACAACATGCATCTACATCGGCATCTGCCATGACGTGCATCGGAGCTGGTAGCACTCAAGGCTCGCATAGAAGCGGGAGACGCTACCCGCGCTTGGACGACACACCATGGACTTATCTTCTTTGGTGAGCGCATCTACATCCCAGCATCGTCAACACCCCCATCGATTGCTAGATGCGATGGAGCATGAAGACGATGCATGTTGTCGTCATATGGCGATTGGATTACACGTACCTTTATAGGATTTGTCAGCTCAGTCTTCAAAGATACTTATAGCGGTAAAAGATTTGCATACGTGTGTTCATATGGATGAACGTGTGTGTGCGTTGTAAGCGTTTGAATTGTACAGTGTAATTAACACACACAGCCTTTTCATAAACTGCACACAACCGTCATCCCTTATTTATGAAAGGTCACAACAGAAGAGTCACAGCAACAGTGATCCAATCCACACACTGACACACGCAGTAATAACCACAATCAATCCACAAACACACGCATTCAGAAAAATCTCACACAGCAGGACGCGCACACCAGAGCGCACGAGACGGACAAGAGCGAATCAATTACTAGCAGCAACTAGAATGGCCTGGCCTGATGCTCAAACTGAAGCCGTGGCTTAAGCTGAAGGAAACTCAGCTGCTGAACACTCTGCTCCGTTCTTATTTCTCAACTTCCCACACGGTAGTATAGAAAATACCAGCCGGGAAGCAGGGGCGGCACCACCAAGCAGCGACGAACAGATGACGGGAATGGATCGAAAGGATCACCTGCAGGAAAGAGCAAAGGACAATATATAATTGATTAACACAACAGACCTCTATGAGAAAATATAATTAAATATGTCCACCATCGCGTCACATAGTCTTTTCTATAGCAACCCAGTTTCTTCGCTCAACAAATAAATACTAGTTGGTACAATTTAAGTTTGAAATATGCGTGAATCTATGTGTACATATAGCATCACATATTAGTAGACCGAAGAAAAATGTTTGTAGGGGACAACTAACTCGCTCCAACCGGATTAGATCACATCAACATATGAATTAAGGTGGCAGAGTACTCATTCAGCAAGAAGGATCACCTGAGCATGGAGCCCTTGAGCATGATCTTCTTGTAGTACCGTGGGTGCGTTGGCTTGTATTTGCTGGCGTGCTCTGCTGATTCCCACTCCAGCCTCTCCCACCATTCCTTCTCGCAGTCGCACTCCACCAAGTTCTTGCTGTCAACAACTGGCAGTGTCCTGAGGTTCCAACAGCCCCTGATCTTGATGGTCTCAAGCTCAGCCGCCCAAACCCAATGGCCAACCCAACGGCCAATCCTGTGGATGACCTGCAGCTTGGGGAGCTCATGCAGGTGGATGTGCTTCAGCTTAGGAAACATCCTTCTACTACTACCGAAGGTATCAAAGGCCATGCTAAGATCACCGCACCACATGATTTCAAGGGTCTCCAAACTAGTAAAGTCCTTGCCGGCCGTAGGGAAGTGCATAATACGCATCAGCCTGGGGCAGCAGTCAAGGTGCAATAATGTTAGGTTTGCAAATGTGCTATTCTGAAGAGGTGATACTTGGTAACCCCACCTCCAAATACAGCGTGCATAAGGAAGGTGTGACACCCAAGCTGTCCTCAGTTTCTTAAACATTTCCATATCTGACTCCATACTGAATACACATCCCAACTTGAGGCACCGCTCGACTCGGCACCACTCCAGTTGATTCCATGTCGCTGAAGCCGGGGATGGAGCGGCAAGGATACTGGTGATGTGCAAACTATCATGAATGTGCAGGGTCTTAGCACCATCACATATAAACCCTTGTACAGCAATAGTTCTATGTCCTTGTAATTTGGGCCTCAATTGGTCTTCTATGTGCACATAGCAGCCTTGGGCCGACACTAGGGGAGGAGCATCACAATCACCTTCATTATTAATACTGACGGGGACGTCTGCATATATTGCATTATCTTCAAGCAGTTTAAGGTTTCGTGCCACGATGGCTTGCTGCCCGCTGCTACTCGTCATTCTTCCGTCATCTTTGCAACTAGCAGCAACATCAGCACAGGGATTAGGAGGGGTTGAAATATCCACATGTGCATTGTTGGTACCGAAATAATCTTTGACAGACTCAAGCGATCCAAGGATCCTTTCATCCCCTACAGAAATATGACAATCAAATTCTCTTCCCGCAGTGTTATCAGATGTTGCTGTAGTGCCCTCCTGTTGAGTGGTGTCTATGCGAAGCTCACCCAAGTATCTTTTCCTCCTGCCTTCAGTGGTGGCCATAAGATTGCACGAAGCTTCCTGCATTCAAGTAGAAAGAGCTTATCAAGATTCGGGGCCGTCATTGCACTCAGATCTAGTGTTTCCACTGCTGCGCCAGTGATGTCTATGCTGTAGAGGTCTGGGATCGACCCACTGAGGAATATATTCTTCAGTTTCGCACATCCCATCAACAAGATCCCTTCTAAATAAGTACACCCATCAATAATAACAGTTTCAAGACTTCTGCAGCTGCTTTCTACAAAAAACGAAGCTTTCAAGTAGAAGGCTTCATTTCTTGAGAATTCAAGAAGCTCCATCTTTTCCATACCAGAGAACAAGATTTGACCCTGTCTTGTGGAGGAATAGACACGAGACTCTCTTACTCGGAGCTTGCGAATGTTGTGCAACCACCGATGCTGCACTAGGTCCATGTCCAGTGGTCCTTCTCCAGCCACATTCAACTCCATGAGCTGAGTCATAGAATCCGTCATCTCACTGGATAACAATGCTTTGTTGGAGTGGCGCACGTCCAACACCCACAGCCTTTGGAAAAACCAGCGGATGTCCTCCAGCTTCACTACTTCCGCTATTCTGCTGGAACCCTCTTGGCAGCGGTCAAGCCATAGAAAACCTAAGGTTGTGGCAGCAGAGAAATGGAGGTGATATGAAGCTGAACTGGCAAGATGATAGCTTGAGCACGCAAAGCTTGTTGAATTGTTGGAACATGCCTTTCGAAATCTGTCCGTGCGGATCCAGGATCAGCATGAACCCGTAGGTTGGTGAGGTCCAGTATGATAAGGGGCTAGGAAAATGCTTCACCACCGAAGATGGCAAACATGGATTTCTGTAGTAGTCCTCATCCAGCCGCATCTCACTCTGTAGAACATGAGCAGATCGCCAGAGTGTATAAGCACCATCATCAGTTTCAATGTCTCCCCGCAGTAGATGTATAATGCCATCACATGCCCAGTAGTTGCTGCCATGGGTTGCTAGGTCATAGTCATCGAAGTGATTGCCCATCCCAAAAAGCTTCATCATGTAAGAGAAGCAATTGGCAGCTGCTGTAGGCCAGTAGATGTTGTCAATGTTGATCTCGCGCGCAACTTCTTCAGCCTCCCACAAAAGGGGACGTTGATAGAGTGAGGTTGTTGCTGAGAGAACAAAATTTGTCATCCCCCTCGCCTTCTTGAGGGCCATGTCAACCTTCGTCTTAGGGTAGACCCGGAACCTGCCTTGGAATGACCACAGCACCTTGGTTTTGTATCCGGACGGAGGGAAGCCAAAGCTCTCAAGATCAATCTCCTCACTGCTCCCGTTGTTGAAAATTACCAAACACTTGCGCCTCAATTCTGTCAAAAAGGACCGGCCCCTCCTCACTGCCAGCCTCTGTATGCTTTGATATATCTCATCTGCGACCTTGGGTATCTCGGCGCGGGAGCCCTTGTCCACGCCCCGGTAGTCATCCTCCTCATCTTGTTTGTCGAGTATATCCATCACTGAACGACGAAGCATCAGCTGTTTTGCCATCACCCTTTGCATCGCTCTCCTGCTCTTCCATTTGGAGCAGTCAATGTGCAAGACGAACGAGAACTCCTCATCATCCTTAACTAGGGTAGTGTTTCTCCTTCTGGTGAGGCGCCAGCGTACGGCTCGAAGGACGGCGGACGCCCCCAACCCATCCCAGCCATCGAAGTAGCTAGCATTGTGCCTGCTGCTGCTGCTACCAGCAACGTCCTCCTTCAGTAGAGCGAGAATTCTTTCAACAGCTTCTGTTATGGTCGGCCAAACTTACCAGAGGCGTAACAAGAGACAACGTGGCTGAAGAGTTCGGCAAGGCAACAGATATATTCGGAGGCTTCCAGAAGATTGCAAGTAGTTAGAGATTAGATTGAGTTGTAGCGTCCGAGTCTTTTTAAATTGGAGTTAGAGATTGAGTCGATTAGTATCAGGTCTGGCTATATATAGCCAAGGGTTGTAATCAGATTGTTAAGCAAGAATAAGAAGCCTCTTTACATCTTGCCTCTTGCGTTCTAGCTCTCGTTCTCGACGTGTGAACATCACGGGTCCTCTTCGGCGAGGACGAGCTGTTTCCGGAGGACGGGAGAGATGTTATGGTCGGCCAAACGTACCAGAGGCGTAACAAGAGACAACGTGGCTGAAAAGTCCGGCAAGGCAACAGATATATTCGGAGGCTTCCAGAAGATTGCAAGTAGTTAGAGATTAGATTGAGTTGTAGCGTCCGAGTCTTTTTAAATTGGAGTTAGAGATTGAGTCGATTAGTATCAGGTCTGGCTATATATAGCCAAGGGTTGTAATCAGATTGTTAAGCAAGAATAAGAAGCCTCTTTGCATCTTGCCTCTTGCGTTCTAGCTCTCGTTCTCGACGTGCGAACATCACGGGTCCTTCGCCGGCGAGGCTGCAAGCCACGGCCGGCAGTCTCGCATCCATACTTCCTCCGTTTCCGGCGTCATATCAACTTGGTATCAGTGATGCTTGGTTCCGATGATGGGAAGAACTCCGGCACCACGCCGGAGGAGAAGGCCATCGACACCCTGACGAAATTGGTGACCGATCTGACCACCAAGCTCGGCGACGTGTCGCTTCAGATCTCCGGCGTTGCGTCGCGCCTCACCAAGGTCGAGCGGCGTGGGGTGGCGCCGCCTGCACCGTCGCCAATGCCGTATGGCATGCCACTCTCCTACGGCCTACCGCCGCCCTCCGTCACGCTTTCACCGCCATCCACGACGTCGCCCCGCGCCGCCGCCGTCCACCTTGCCATCCGTCAGCTACACCCACCCACCCCCTCCAACCCGTCCACTACCAATTCACCAAATCTCTTTTCCCCCGTCACCTTCGCCGATCCCATCTATTGCCTTTCATGTCCCACCACCGCTTGTCCATCATGAAGTTCCATTGCTTCACAACCACACTGCTCATGCCCCACGCTACCACAAGCTTGAGTTCCCAACTTTTGATGGCAAATGGATCCCCTCGGCTGGCTCAACAGATGCGAGCAGTTCTTCCGGGGACAACGCACGCAGGAGACGGACAAAGTGTGGCTGGCATCATACCACCTCACTAGCGTCGCACAACATTGGTACTATATGTTGGAACGCGACCAAGGAACGCCGACATGAGAGCATTTAAAGGAGCTGTGCAACCTCTGCTTCGGGCCGGCCTTGCGCAGCAACCCGTTGGGTGAGCTCGCCCGACTCCAGTTCTAGTCCATGGTGGAGGAATACCAGGAGCGCTTCATGGCCTTGTTGTGCCACGCCGACCCCTTGCAACCAACTCAGCAAGTGCAGCTCTTCACCGCGGGGCTTCCAGACCGCGTGCGCGTGGACGTCGAGCTCCACGACCCGAAGGACCTGCAGCAAGCCATGAGCCTCGCGCGGGCGTACGAGCGCCTCTCGGCGCCAGTTAACACAGCGTTGACCACAGCCCGCATGACGCCACGCACGGCGCCACGCCCTCTGCCGCTGGCCTCACCACGCACCGGGTTACCACCGACCCTGGCCACGACGCCTGCATCGGGGTCGTCGTCATCAGCGCCATCAATGCCGTTCAAGCTGCTGACTCCAGCGATCGGCGCCAGTTAACACATCGTCGACCACAACCCGCATGACACCGCGCACGGCGCCACGCCCTCTGCCACTGGCCTCGCCACGCACCGGGTTACCATCGACCCCGGCCACGACGCCTGCATCGGGGTCGTCGTCATCAGCGCCATCAATGTCGTTCAAGCGGCTGACTCCAGCGGAGATGGCCGAACGACGCAAGCAAGGGCTGCGCTACAACTGCGATGAGCAGTACGCCCGTGGTCACCGCTGCCAGCGGCTCTTCTACCTGGAGGTCACCGACTACGTCGACGACGACACCACCGAGCCAGCAGAGGAGTCGACCGTCGAGACGCCCGTGGTGTCACTCCATGCCGTGACCGGCATCCACGCGGATGGCACAATGCAACTCGAGGTCATGGTATACGAGAAGCGCTTGATTGCGCTGCTCGACTCGGGATCCACACATAACTTCCTCAACTCACCGATGGCCCGCGAGCTGCGCGTGGTCAGTGCGCCTAGCACAGGCGTGAACGTCACGGTGGCGAACGGTGACAAGGTCCCCTGCGAAGGCGCTTGCCACACATAACTTCCTCAACTCACCGATGGCCCGCGAGCTGCGCGTGGTCAGTGCGCCTAGCACAGGCGTGAACGTCACGGTGGCGAACGGGGACAAGGTCCCCTGCGAAGCGCTTGCCGCGGCGTCGACATCCGCATTGGCAAGGAGAATTTTTCCATTGCGGCATATGCCATCGCATTGAGTGGATTCGATTTGGTGCTAGGTGTGCAGTTCCTGAAGACTCTCGGTCCTATCTTGTGGGACTTTGATGATCTATGCATGGCGTTCTGGAGGGACAAGACTCGCCGTGTCCTGTGGAAGGGCCTGGGCTCGCCCCGGGACGACATCACCGAGCCGTCGTTGTGCACCATCACCTCTACACCACGCACATTGATGGACCAACTGCTGGCGTCCTTCGACGGCATCTTCGCGGAGCCGACGGGGTTGCCGCCACCACTTTCTCGTGACCATCGTATCACCCTGGTCCCTGGAACGGCGCCGATTTCGGTGTGACCCTACCACTACCCACAGTTGCAGAAGGACGAGCTAGAGCACCAGTGCGCCGCCATGCTCGAACAGGGCATCATGAGGCCTTCCAACTCGGCATTCTTGGCGCCGGTGCTCTTGGTCAAGAAGCACGACGGGACGTGGCGCTTTTGTGTGGACTACCGCGCCCTGAACGAGCGCACGGTCAAGGACAAGTACCCGATCCCGGTCGTCGACGAGCTCCACGGCGCGCACTTCTTCACCAAGCTGGACCTGCGATCCAGGTACCACCAAGTGCGCGTCCACCCTGCTGACATCGAGAAGACGGCGTTCTGGACGCATCACGACCACTTTGAGTTCCTCGTCATGCCATTCGGCCTGACGAACGCCCCGGCCACGTTCCAAGGACTCATGAACGACATCCTGCGACCATACCTTCGCCGGTTCGTGCTCGTCTTCTTTGACGATATTCTTATTTATAGTGCGTCATGGACAGATCACCTGCAGCACGTCAAGGCCGTCTTCGAGCTCATCGCCGCCAATGGACTCTTCCTCAAGCGATCCAAGTGCACGTTCGCTGCACCGTCCGTCTCCTACCTCGGCCACATCATCTCGGCAAACGGCGTCGCCATGGACGGCGACAAGGTGCAGGCTGTGGCAACATGGCCGATGCCACGCTCAGCGCGGGGGTTGCACGGGTTCCTGGGGCTTGCGGGGTACTACCGCAAGTTCATCAAGGACTATGGCGCGATCGCAGCCTCCCTCACACAGCTTCTGAAGAAGGATGGGTTTCGCTGGTCTGACGAGGCGGCAACGGCGTTCTAGGCGCTGAAGGACGCGCTGTCCGCCGGGCCGGTTCTACAACTGCCGGTGTTCGACAAGGCATTCATGGTGGACTGCGACGCGTCCGGAACAGGATTCGGCGCGGTACTTCACCAAGGCACGGGACCATTGGCTTTCTTCAGTCGGCCGTTTGCAGCTCGTCATGCCAAGCTTGCTGCGTATGAACGCGAGTTGATTGGGCTAGTTCAAGCAGTATGCCACTCGAGGCCATACTTATGGGGGCGACGCTTCATTATGCGCACTGACCACTACAGTTTAAAATTCATGCTTGACCAGCGATTGTCCACCATTCCACAGCACCAGTGGATCAGCAAGTTGTTTGGCTTCGACTTCACCGTGGAGTACAGGCCAGGGCGCTTGAACACGGTGGCCGAAGCCCTGTCGCGCGGCGACACCGAGGACGTCTCACTTGCGGCCATCTCCAGTCCGACGTTCCAGCTCTACGAGGACGTTCGCCAAGAAGTGGCGACCAACGACGACATGCGCCAGCTCCATGATCAGATCCTGGCGGGCGAGGTGGGCGCGCCGTGGCGGGTGGAGGATGGTCTCATCCTCCATGGCCGGCGCGTCTTTGTGGCGGCGACGTCGGCACTGCTGCCCACACTACTCCAGTTGGCGCACGGTGCTGGCCACGAGGGCATCCAGAAGACGCTCCTTCGACTCCGTGCTGATTTCTTCATCCATCACGACCGTACCATGGTGTGTGACTTCGTCAAGGCGTGCACCACGTGCCAGCGAAACAAGACGGAGACGTTGCACCCGGCTGGCCTGCTGCAGCCATTGGAGGTGCCATCTCAGATATGGGCAGGCATTGCCATGGACTTCGTCGAAGGGTTGCCTAAAGTGCACGGGAAATCAGTGATTCTCACGGTGGTTGATCGATTTTCAAAGTACGCTCACTTCATTGCTCTTAGCCATCCTTATACAGCAGTGGCCAAGGCTTTCTTTGATGGCATAGTGCGGCTCCATGGGTTCCCGTCCTCCATTGTGAGCGATCGTGACCCGGTATTCACGAGCCATGTGTGGCGGGACATGTTCAAGCTGGCGGAGGTGCGCCTCAACATGAGCACGGCGTTCCATCCGTAGACGGACGGACAGTCAAAGATCGTCAACAAGACCATTGTCATGTACCTGCGCGGGGTGACCGGCGACCGACCTCACGCCTGGGTGGACTGGCTTCCATGGGCGGAGTACTGCTACAACACCGCCTTCCACACCAGCCTGCGCTCGTCGCCCTTCCAGGTCGTCTACGGGCGTGAGCCGTCGGCACTGCCACCGTTCACCGCGGGCTCTGCGCGCACCGACACCGTTGACGCCAGGATGCAAGAACGCGACGCGTTCTTGGCTGAGGTGCGCGAACGCCTCTTGCAAGCTCAGCAACTCGCTCGAAAGTACTATGACGCCAACCACAGGGAGCTGTCGTTCGAGGTGGGAGACTGGGTCTGGCTCTGCCTGCTGCATCGCCAGGCTCGCTCCCTCGTCGGCCGTCGTGCTGGCAAGCTCGGACCTCGCTATGCAGGGCCGTTTCAAGTGATTGCGAAGGTGGGCTCGGTGGCGTATCGGCTCCAGTTGCCGGAGGGTGCTCGCCTGCACGACGTCTTCCATGTCGGCCTGCTCAAGCCATTCCGTGGCGAACCTCCTGCTGCACCGCCGGCCTTGCCTCCAATTGAGAATGGACGCGCGCTGCCTGTTCCGGAGCGTGCATTACGTGGACAGCTTCATCGAGGGACTTGGCATGTGCTCATTCAGTGGGCCGGAGTGGACGAGGCTAATGCCACTTGGGAGGTTGCAGAAGCGTTCAAGCAGGACTACCCAGAGTTTCAGCTCGAGGACGAGCTGTTTCCAGAGGACGGGAGAGATGTTATGGTCGGCCAAACGTACCAGAGGCGTAACAAGAGACAACGTGGCTGAAAAGTCCGGCAAGGCAACAGATATATTCGGAGGCTTCCAGAAGATTGCAAGTAGTTAGAGATTAGATTGAGTTGTAGCGTCCGAGTCTTTTTAAATTGGAGTTAGAGATTGAGTCGATTAGTATCAGGTCTGGCTATATATAGCCAAGGGTTGTAATCAGATTGTTAAGCACGAATAAGAAGCCTCTTTGCATCTTGCCTCTTGCGTTCTAGCTCTCGTTCTCGACGTGCGAACATCACGGGTCCTCTTCGGCGGCGAGGCTGCAAGCCACGGCCGGCAGTCTCGCATCTGTACTTCCTCCGTTCCCGGCATCATATCAGCTTCATCGATTGTGTCTGCCGAGATAACCTGTCAAGCAATGCAAAACGCGCGAGCATCAGGTGACGAATGAGTAGCGCCATCATTACTTGATTACTGTTATAAATGCAATTTTGAGTCTACAAATTAAGATAGAAGCTTATACCCCAGTGAGCATGACGGATTTGATTGGGTGAACCAGCTGGCCAGCTTGGTTCAGGCAATTTCCTTCGCTACGACGTATGTAGCTAC
>LAPY01002524.1:14093-29437 GCA_000970635.1 Eragrostis tef
GAAACGAATCGGAAGGGTTTGGGCCCAAGAGAAACTAAACAAAGCCCACTCACAATCATTAAATACAGCCCTTTTTTCGTTCTAGGCCTAATAAAGCATACGTGGTATTTTGATATAATGATACGCCAAATCCGTGGTATTTCCTTTCAAAAAAAAGTCTGCGGTATTACCATACAGATCCATAGATATGTTGGTTTGTGATGGTTTTGACAAAGAATCTATTGTTTTGTTAAATTTACTCATCTTTCTAATTTGAAATATGTTTTTATTTTACTATTTATAATTTGTAGGGAATTCTCCCGCCATTCTCACCAGGGAGAAAAATAAGAACATATAGATCAAGTTGAAATTATTCTTGAATCAAGTTGGAAGTGCTCCCAATCGAATTAGAAGAATGGAGCAAGAACAAACAAGTTATGTACCATGTCCGTTTGTACAAAGGAGTTGGCATCTCATTTCAGTTCATTTGATCATTTTCACGAGACTTGCGCAGCAAAAAACGATCACATATTCTGATTTTCACATTCATATAAGTTAAAATAAATAAGGGATAGATACCAATGAAAATCGACATTATGAATTCGCCACCTGACATTGGTTAGCCCCTAAGATGCGTTCATCTTCCACCATCATGCCATTGTCATTAAGCCATCATGGTCGTATTTGTCGTATCGTCACAATGCTTAGCTTAGGATCAAGCACCAACCCAACTGAAAGATCTCCGATCATCTCGTGGGTTCAGTGTGAAACTCAAACCAAACATCTCCCTGATGGCCTGCCCCTTCTCCAGATGTTCGACTAGCTTTGTGACAAGAGCGGCGCTCTCCCTCACATGCTCCATGTCAGTTTGCGTCCATATGCGGCGTGATAGCTGCAGCCTTCGCTGTTTGGAGTTCAAATCAATCCCCCACTTGGTGTAAAGGCTCTCCCTTTCTGGAAGATGGAGTTTCTTCAGCATATGTTTGTAGAGCATGTCTCTTTCGTGACGAAGATTCCTCAAGCTACAAGAACAAGGTTGAACACGACTCATTATAGGCAGGTTTCTTAGAAATGTGAAAAAAAATATGTTACTAGCTAGAGCAGTTTAATGACGACATGTGAACCATTACAGGTTACCTTGATGTAACAGTAGCATTAGGCTCACCCTCAGCGCTGAATGAACTTTTAATGAAGGATAATCTTCTGTGTTCTACCTCCAAGTAGATGTTATCTGCCTTATCTCCCTTGAAGAGGAGGAAGAAGTAAGTTCTGTGTACTAGAGAAACATTGCATTCCTGCCATAACTCAATAATTTCTTTCTGTTTTTTCTCAAAATTAATGGACCACTGCGGAGGGGACTCCGCGGTGGACACTGAGGAATTTGCTCCAACATCTTTTTCATTTTTCTCTATATGAGATACAGTGCACCCTTTTGTATTTGTTTCTGTGATGCAACTTATATCACTGGTGATGCCTTCCTCTTCAAAGTTGCAAGTGCTCTTGTCAGTTACTTCATCAGATGCAGCTCTTCCAGTGACCACAGGACACTCCAAGGAAAGATCATTTTGGTGATCACCGTTTTCAGTATACAGGCTTCTTCTGACCTTCTCTGGCCTACTGGGACTAGATTTGAAAATTTCACCTGGAGGTGTCATGTTCATATCCGCAGAATTATCAAACCAACTATTCGGAATGACCATGAAGCTAGCTCTGCAGCTTCTACTTCTGCTTAGCACACCATCTCTGGAGCTTACTACACACCTCTTCAGAGCCAAAGATTCGTCAGTTTTAGGCTTTTCAGTATCAGAAGACGGGTCAGTATCGCACGTATACAGTTGAATGGCATTATACGCTGTGCTTGTAATGCTTTCACCGTGCTTCTCTTCGTTGACGTCTGCATCCGCATAGGATCTAATTGCAGAAGAGAATACTTGAGTTTTCCTTCTCCCGAGCTCATTTGTTTCAATACACTGGACTTCCTTGCAGTGCTCTTCCGAGGCCTCAGACGTAGCTTCCTTGTTTGCTTGATGAGTATCCGTGCTTTCAGAATTAGGGTTGCTCGTTGGATCTAAACTAAACATTGATTGTTCCTCTATTATTTGTTGATGCTGCCTCTCTGTTCGTCCTGAGAGCTCTGGGTTGTGGTGATGACCATTACAGATATGTGATGCATCAAGTGCTTTTGATCCAACGTCATCTTGCTCTTCGTAAGTAGCATCATAAGTATCAGAGGAAGAAAGTGCGTCTTCCGACACATTATGTGGAAGGGATCCTGAAGACCAATTACGTTCATTCTGTCAAAAGTAAGGTAGTTAGATGGACAGTACAAAGATTGCCTGATATTTTTTCCTTTAAAAGGAGTACAAGGGAACAATACCCATCGCCTTGATGTGCATTCGTCAATGTACCCTTCACTCGCAACTCTACGAAAGCTGTCGAGTTGAGATTGAACAGTATCCTTTTGCTCCATCAATTCCTTCAATTGTTGTTCCAACTGAACAAAATTTTAACAGTGTTTTGTATCAGATAACAAAACAACATACGATCTATTAAATGCACAAAGGATGTACTAATGCAATTCAGCAATTGTAGTGAATGCAGAGCTGAAAGCGAAGGACTCTCAGAGAGTAATGGCACCTGTTTAATCAGGTCATCCTTCTCTCTCAAAGCCTCGGCGTGATTGCTGCAAGAAGCTGATCCAGGAAACTTCAGCTCATTCTCTAACCTCGCAAGTTCTCTCTGAAGATGCTTCACTAATGCCTTGTCTGACATCACCACGTTGACCTGTGCATCAGTAACTACATCTTTTGCGCAGTTTGCGAACAGAAGTGTGTTTCTGGATTGCTCAATATGACAATGTGCTGGGCTCATTGTGCAGATAATAGCCGTCCTCGCGTTGCCTCCCAAGGATGACTGTAATATGCGAGTGAGCTTTGAATCTCTGTAAGGGATATGTCCATTTCTCCCTTTGCTGCATGACGAACAAGTTGACCAAATTCAGGTTTGTGATAGTGACACTGTTAACGGACATTTGAATCAAGATAACCGGCCTAGTACTGAAATGTTCATGTGCCAAAGACGTGTCATAATAGCACACTAGGATCGTTCGATGGACCTGAGTTGACGAATGACCTTTCCCAAGGTAAGCAGACTTCTGTTTATATGGCTACCTTCCTTCAGTCTCATGCCAGCTGCAGCTGTCTGAGAGGCACGCTCACTTCCTGCTAAATCCACAAAGTTCTGCCCAGAAAGGGAAGAAGTAGTTAGAGCCTTAGAGGACATTTTCAAATAACAATGTACTATCTGAAATGATCTAGTAAACCATAACAAAGATATTCATACCACACAAGCCAGAAGGGTGCTCGAATTGGCTCGCCCCGTGAACTGCTTTGGCGAACTCTCAATAGTCTGCATTTCACACATCAAGTTAACAACATACACAAATTATCATTAAAAAAATAACTGTACATAATTCAGCGTGGTAGGGGAACCAACCAGTCTGAGTATTTGGTGAGATCTGGAACTTGTTTCGTTCAAAGCAGTTTCCCCAATCTGTCTTTGAGCTGTCTCAAAATCAAAGGGATCAGCGCACTAGAAAGAAAACCAAAGCGCTGCTGCTTGTTTCTCGCGCAACAGTTTCATACCTTCACAGACAGAAAGGAGTTCCAAAAGATGCCCTTTGTCCCTGAGAGTTTCCTCGGTGAGTTTCTCGACGACGGTTCCTTTCTGATCGAAAGCAGAACGGCAACTGAATAAACGTGGGTTGCGCAGCAGCGTGACAAAATTGCAAATTGCTTTCAGCTCACCTCTGGGTCATCAAGCAGCCTCAGAGGAGTCGCGTCGGTGCTCAAGAGATCCCTCACGGCTTCGTTGTATATCTCCATGGCCGAGAACCTCAAGACGAACTCCCTCTCGGGATGCTGCACAGACCAGAACAGATCATGAAGCAAGGGATCACAGTGAAACACAGCACAATTCAGACAAAAAATCGAAGTGACTGAATTTTACAGCCTTCAGGCCTGACCTTGTCGATGTAGTCGTAGATGTCCGACATGCTGAGCTCGGTGACGCCGACCATTGTGTACGTCTTGCCGCTGCTCGTCTGCCCGTAGGCAAACACGCTCGCTGCAGAGTAGAGACACAAACGGGTGCATCAGTTTCCTGAAACGAAAAAGGCTCGCGTGCAATGTCTGAATGTAGTATGTTCTTTTGTTACCCACAGTTGATTCCGCTGAGCACGGAGAGCGCCACCCGCCTGGCCCCTTCCTCGTACACCTGCCGCGTGCTGCATTCCGCGCTGAACACCCGGTCTAAAAGAAGAGCAGGAGGAGAAAGAGCCATGCCGGTGAGCGACGGCGTCGTGGACTCGTGATTATCAGAAGAGGGGAGGAAGGCGTGCGTGCGCGGCTCACCGTAGGTGTAGGAGGCGGGGAATATGGCGCGCTCGGGGATGGCGCCGCGGAACGCGAGGGTGGTGGGGCCCGTGCACTCCCAGTCGGAGCCGTCGCCGCGCTCCGCCTCCCGCGCGTTCACCGGCCGCAGCCGCACGGACACCACGATCCGCTCTTCCCCCGCCATCGCCGCGCGCGGAGTGGCGGTGGTGATCCTCGTCGTGCGCTCGCCTAGCTAGCGAGCGAGCTCCCTGACTCGCGCTGCAGCAGCTGCTGATGAATCCAATCCAACAGAGGAAAGAAACAGGTAAACAACCATATATAGCACCAGACCAGACGGTTCTCACATGCATCGCAAGTTCACAACGACGACGCAGTGCAATTGCAATGTGGCGGGTGAGAAAAGGCGCCCGGGTACAGGCCGGGCGGCACCCGACGAGGTGAGGCGATCCCCGTGAGCGAGAGAGGTCGGTGCGCGGTCCGTGTTCACCCTCCGCGCGAGTGCAATGTGCAGTGGCGCGAGCCGCGAGCAAAAGCGAACGCCGGCGTAAGGCCGAGGCCGGGAGGGCGACGGGGCGTCGGGCGCGCGGTCGGTGTTCCTCCCGCCGCACGGGCTCCGAAAGCGCCGCGCCAACGGTCGGCGCCGGTGCTATCGACAGTTTTCTAGGCGCGCGCTCGCGACGAGGAAAACCGACAGAGCGAAATGCCGGTCCACGGCAAGCGACACCAAAGCAAGAGCCTCTTAGCAAGAGTAAAAATTGATTGAAAATGTAGCATGGTATGTTACTGGGTCGGGGGGAGATCGTCGGTCTGCTCGTTTACCTTAGCTCCGCGGGACGACGCGCGCCGTGCAGCAATGCCGGCCGATGGGAAACGGCACGGCCGGCGTGGCGGTTCTGTCGCTTCCTCCTCCTCTTCTTCGCGGGAGGAAAGAGAAGAGGAGGAGGAGGGAACGACGAAGAAGGAATGGAGCGGGCAGGGTGGCTGTTCCTGGAGCTAGCCGGAAAAGGCAAAGGCCAAAAAACGATGAACCGAGGGCGAGGAGGCTTTGGCCCTGCCAGGCCGGGTGTTTTTCTTTGTTTTTCACTTTTCTACCGGGAGGGACGACGGAAAAGACTAGCTCTGCCGTAGCCGGTCAATCATCTCATTTAGGCTGCTCACGGAGGCCCCGCGTGTCTGCCGGTGAAAGGACGGCGCCGAGAAAGGCAGGCCTAAACTTAACCGTTTGACAGTTGTTGACCGTGCGGTGGCCTGCTGTGATGGCTAAAAATACAGAAGAACACGGCGGCGGTAGCGGTAGTTGTCCATGGCGTCCTCGTCTCAAGTTGCCGCCGCCTGTTTTCGGAGAGCTCAGCACGGTGGCACGACGAATTGGCATCGGCTAGGGGAAGAACAATGGCAGCGCTCTGTTTCCGTGGCCCGTGGGCAACGGCCGCCGCTCATGCCCATCGCCTCGCTCCCCGGCTTTCATTGCTTCGGATTCGGCACGTACTGGTAGCGCAGCAGACGGGCCCCGATCGCCAACGTTCAGCTTTGCTGCTCCGTCAGGCTGGTCCTACGGTCGTCATTGAAGCGCTTTCGGTCTCCGAGAGCAGGATCTTGTCGGCGCTTCGTCCTGCCGATTTGCAAGACCGTGGTCCAGCTGCTCCAGAAGCAGCCCTCCCCGCTTTGCGAAGAATTGCGATCCACGACGGCCCGGTATTTCGATCGATCACTGTCGTTTTCGTGGTTGTTGAGACGGAACGTTCGGATCGTTGTCGTCCTCCGTCCTCCAGAGCGAACAGACAAATGGAAGATCTGCCGGACTGTCGCCAGACCAGACGTCGTCGCCACAAATCGGCTGTTCATGGGCAGGCTGCAAGCTCGTGTGGTTTCAGGGCCTCACGTAGTCTCCATTAGTAGTACTTGGTGTCGCATTCGCACCATCGAACAAACAAAAGAAAGAGCCTCGATTCGCACCGGCAGTTTTTAGTTTTTACCCGTCTTTATCACGGCGTGTGGTGAGCAGCAGAGGAGGAGGAGGAGGAGCGCCGTTCGCCCATTCGGGCGGGGTACGAGCACGGTGGCCGCATGCGCGGTGGACCATCAACGCAGGGACCAGGACGACTTGCGTAGTGACGTCCAAGTTCCGGACGGCGATGTCATTGAATCTGACGCAGTGTACATCCACGGGCACATCATAATAAGACTATAGTTTTTCCCGGCGGCCCCCACACAAGTTACTGTTTTACTGTTACCCTGTAGCATTTCTGGAGAGCCGTCCGATTAGCTCCCTTCGCCTTCATCCAATCGTCCGGTCAGTCTGATATATCTGCAGGCCAGGGACCCCCTCTGGATCCTTCTTCGCCTCGCCCCTCTCGGCTCCCCCCTACGCCGACGCCGGCGATCATCCGCGCTTCCTCCAAGGGGCGACATGTCAAGTTGCTCGACGGCACTTGCGATCATGGTAGTGCCAGTGTAGATCGATCCGGCGCTGCTTCCCCCTTGTCTGCACTAGCTTGCGACCTTTGCTCTGCCTCGTCGCACCACCTCGACTTTCCCCATTGGCCATTGCCTGCACCGGCCTCCAGGGCCCTGCTAGCTTGGTCTCCCTGCCCCACGCAAGGCTCAAAGAAAGCTCCCATGGCCACCAGGCCCGCCACACTCGGGCCACGCCCTACCCAGCGGAGTCCACCACCGCAGCGGCCTCTGCACAGACACAGGTTCTCTCTTTTCCCATATCTTCGCTACCTTGCTTACCTTACGATTCAAGAGGTCTGAATGTCTGATTTTCTCACCGGCGGCCGAGAAGTCAGAAGCTGGGGTTACAGTTTATCAACAGAGGAGGGGTACCTGTGCACGCTGATCTGAATGACACCACATGGGCCTGAAACATCTGATGTGGATTTATCGATGTGTTGCAGAGGTTAGGCTTTCTGAGTTACCTCTGATTTTCCTAATTGTAGTGGGATGCTTACTTCCAGTTTTAGGATTAAGTTCCACATTATTCACTATTTCAGTTATGTGGTTGTTTGATTGTAACTCCTTGGAAAATTAATTAGAAACTACTAAAAGTCTGTATTGCTAAAGAGCTTGCAGTATTGCTGGAATTTTAGATCCGGCACCATGGTCTTCCTGATACTTTACCTTCTGAAATTAGCTCCCAGTTTGACAGCCCAATATAAACTACATTGTTATGGAACCGTCTGTCTCTAATTTATGTCTCGGGTGGTAGTTTATATGAGTTGATAGTTCTTGGAATCGCTTAATCTAGGCTATAACGACAGGTACTGTAAGTCAATTTTCTAGCTGTTTTTAATTGCTGATATGAATCCTACATGTTCTATAATGGGTTTTAGAACAATAAACCATTGATGGTTGTATTTGTTTCAATGTATTCACCCAAGCTAAATCACAATGTTTATTTTATATCGATGAAAGATATTAATTTTGCTAATGGAGAAGGCACACACAGTTCTTGGAACTTTCTTGAGAAGGATATGATACCTTGGATGACTTTTAATACTGAAACAATTGTGATGACAGGACGTATAGCTAACTATTCAAATTGCATAAAGAAGTTGCTGCTGTTGCGTGTTACGTGTGGACTGTCAGTCAAGTGCTAGAGAGAAAGCTTCATGCATGGTAAAGTTTTATTTAATCTTCAAATGTCTGTACGAATTTCTATTCTTAACTGCTCTAATAATCCGCATTCATTATACCATGCTATCTTGGAGTACTGGTATAATTATTGGAGCACTATGAAAACCTGGCATGTCAGATTGTTTACTCTTTAAATATTTGCTTCGAGGGAAATGTAAGTCCAATTAGGATCAGTATTTCATATGTATAGATTGAAAATTTACAGTTTATCATGTGGAGAGCGGGAATTCAGCGGCATTGCTTTTTTGTGTTTTTATTATAAAAATATAATAATGCATTGTTTATTGTATCCTGCTTACCATTCTGTCACATTTGTTTACCGTATCATTTCATTAAGAAGTGGAAACTAATGGCTGCAGAAGGGGATCTGGATTATTTCACTATTGTGAAGTTGCTGGCATATTTCTTTAATATGGACTCTCTGCGAGTTGCTGATGAGAATGTTTCGAAGCAAGGTCAATGCTTTGAGGCTTCAGATTTACAGATTCCTAATGCAATATTGTTTGCAATCTACAAATGTTTTTAGGAACATTTGCTATTTTTTAGATAATGGGAAAAAACAAGCATCCCGGCCTTGACCTCAAAGAAGCTACAGCCCAAGGAACATGTACTATTGAGTGCACTTTTCAAAGTTTTCTGCTAAGAATATGCCGATCTGTTAGTTATGACATACCATTCTTTTTAAGAGAATAATCCAGTTGTTCATCATGTTTTCAGTGATTTTTTCTCTTACTGATAGCCAGTTGGAAACTATGTTCAAGAGTTTTGATCTGATGGTCAGACATTGAGAATATCCGAGCTTTGTTATGATAATTTTCTATTTTTGTTACTGGTGCTATGTGATCATTTAAGGACCCGCGCATTTGCGCGGGGGTTCCTGCTAGTATATGGAGTAATGTGCACTAGTACTGTACGCGCACCGATCGGCTCGGCTAGCTGGGGTACGTACGTCGTACGTGCGTGCACTGTGACGCCCGCTCAGATATACGCGTACAGTGATGACAGTTCGAGGCGTACGGCATGTACAGGGTGTATCTAAACAACGCCAAAATGGCCCAGAGGGAAAATGGCGCCTGTTTTCTTTTTTGTCACGCCCGTTCACTACTCGTTCAGACAAGATAGCCCGTGTGTATTGTACTGTCAGTATCGTTGCACGATTTTTCTACAAATTTCATTAGCATGTCTGAATTCGGGAGACCAAATTGTTTGCGAGGAGTGCCTAGTAGGAGTATTATAAAGTGGATGGAATTGCAAAAAAAAAAGGTGGATGAAATTGTAAACATTAGCACAGTCCGTATATCTATCTGGGAAAAACAAACATGGCACGGTTCATGCCGCCGTGGCCTGTGGGATTGTTGAGAAGCTCGGCCCCCCTGCTGCAAACTGGATGGGCCAAGAGCCCAAGATGCTCCTTGCGGCGAGTCCACGCATGCTGCATGCCTGCATGCAATGCTGAGGCGACTCTTCGCAAGCATGAGCAAGGGTTCCGTTTCTCTTTGATTGTGACAGGTTAAAAAAAGTTCAGGCATTAAAAAGTCCCTAAAACAAAATGTGAGGCTGCAAATTTGCCCCAAGAATAAGGGTTTATGCCAATGCTTATTTTTTTTAAAAAAAAAAAACGTCCAAGTTACAGTACAGAACATATGGAAAACATGAATTTGTAAGGTCCCGGCAGCCAAATTTGCCACTCTACCACGAAAGCACTGACAAACAAATGTGAGTTGTCCTC
This sequence comes from Eragrostis tef, assembly GCA_000970635.1. Lineage (NCBI taxonomy): Eukaryota > Viridiplantae > Streptophyta > Magnoliopsida > Poales > Poaceae > Eragrostis > Eragrostis tef. Next base: position 23,835 of record LAPY01002524.1, read on the forward strand.
ACGTTCACGTCCACCCACATATCACGACGGCGATCACACAGCGCGGATCTCCGGTGGCCACGGGATCGGTGCACGAGCGAATAGCGATGGAGCGTGGAGGCAGACTGGAGGCGAGGAAGAACGAAAGAAAAGGCAGGGAAGAATGCGGCCATTGGCGGCCGAGCAACCAAGCAATTGAATTGGAGCCACACCCTCGAATGCCCGCTCCTTTTCTGTTCCGTGGCGGAGGCCTCTCGCGGGCCCACCGCCCCCTAAATCCTCCATATCCAGAACTCCACTAACCCTCACCAAGATCATCCGCAGATGGTACCAGACTGGAGGCGAGGAAGAACGAAAGAAAAGGCAGGGAAGAATGCGGCCATTGGCGGCCGAGCAACCAAGCAATTGAATTGGAGCCACACCCTTGAGTCCCCGCTCCTTTTCCGCTCCGTGGCGGAGGCCTCTCGCGGGCCCACCGCCCCTAAATCCCCTATATCCAGAACCCAAATAACCCCCACCAAGCCTATCCGCAACAGGTACAAGTAACAGATCGGTAGGTCCATGGGTAGTCCGGCCCCATCTGTCCGTGACGTTCAAAGAATATACTCTGTAGCTAAAGCAGCACTCGAGCATCAAATAGTATTTGGGCCCCTCACGCTTCAAAAGTTGCCTGGGCGCGGTCCATGAACGAGTGTGCGAACAGGTTCCTCGCCATACCTAGGTCGGGGGGTTGAGTGCATGGACCACGCCTAGGAACGCGATAACACGATGATGCCTCGAGAACCCTGGGCCCACCACCTAGCTAAGCGCTCGTCGCCCCACCACCACCACATCCAAATCAAATAATAGCTTCTGCCGTGTCCTCCTCGCTCAGTCGCTGCCGCATCTCTCCTCGTCAAAACTCCTGTGGCCTCTGCTGCTGCTGCCGCCGCCACCTTCAGCGCCGCGCGGGGATCCAGCTGGAGGAAAGGCGCAGCGGGGGATCGGTGGCTTCGTTGGCGGAATGGAGGGCGGACGATGACCGCGAGAGCGGCGCGACGGGATGCGGACGATCTGCGACGTGTGTGAGAGCGCGCCGGCGGTGCTCTTCTGCGCAGCCGACGAGGCCGCGCTCTGCCGGCCCTGCGATGAGAAGGTGATCCCCACTCCCTCTTTCGTGAACCCTGCCGTTGGACCTCTGCATCCTCGTCGTAGATCGGGCCGAACGCTGATTCGATTGGAGTGGCGCGCAGCGCGCTGGTTGGTCCGATCGTTCGATTTAAGACCTCGATCTTGCATATTACTTAGCTACGTTCGTATCATGAGGCAATCTGTGGTTTCATTTTCTCAATTTCAGCTATTTGTTCCCCTTTCTCACTTTCCGTCATCCTGCACCTGTTGCCGTCGGTACCTGAAATCAAAGTTTCATTGAGCACGGCATGTGCTCCTACTAGTCAGAACATGTTACTGTCCAATGTGTCCACTTCAGGTCCTGGAAAATTAGGGTGTTCGAGCAGCAGCACTCCATTGTGCATTGATACTGACAGACTTATCTCAGTTGTTGAGGTGTTAGTTGAGCAGGGAGGTTGGTACGCTCTAGAGATTCTTAGGAACGGAAATATGTGTATGTATACATACCTTTTCCTTTGATATTAAAACTTTCCGTGCTTTAAGTTCAGTTTAGTTAGCTGACAAATTATCAGAGGGTCAAAAGATATCCACTAGGATGAGAGATGGTGATCTGGCTTGGTGGAATTTTGACATCACTGTACGCCAGCATGCATGGCTGTTTGTGGGAAACAAGCTTAGGAACGGAAATATGTTTACCTGATGCCTGTGGGCATAACAATTAGCATATTGGGACAGCATAGTGTAAATATTCGTAATTTGTAGATGCTTGAGTAATTGAGTTGACCATGTCAGAAGAAATCATAGAGAAAATAGCGTGACTATCACTTTACAAGTCTTTACATGATAACAAGGGTTTTAGCCCTTGGAATATTATGCTTCTAATCTCTTTTTTTTAGTGTGGTTGCCAGATGATGAAAAAATTTCTGGACTTGCTACATGTTTGCATAGAATGGAATGTATTTTTTGGTATGCCCAGTTCAGATTGTGTTCCAAGTTCTTAGTTTCAGTACACTATGAATGGTCTAGGCATTAAATTTATGACAAGCGTTACATACAGGTGTGCATGTGTGCACGTATGCATAAAGGGGGTATGGCTAGCTGGCCGCAGGCTCAATCTGCTGTGCAGCAGCCTCTGGGCTGCACTAGTTAGATAAGATCAGGCCTTATGACATTAGTTAGTTCAGATTATATCATATTCTTAGGTGGTTAAGATGTGCACATGTGCTAGCCTAGTCCTATAAAGGCAGCCGCATGGTGCTACACAAATTAAGCAAGAAGAACACCAATATATTACCGATCCGCTTGTTCTATCCCTGCCCTTGTGGTGCAGGCGTGCAGCTGCTGCCTATTGGCAAGGCCATGCCTCTTGGGTTCGAGGTCATCTACGTAGGTTCATATCAATGCTGTTCAGATGATCATTTCTGACCTACGCTGTCTTTCTTGTATTCTTTCGTATTCTTCAATATTTGTTAAGCATTATGTTGTATCAGTACTCAGATTGGGTTCAGACATACTGTTGTCTCATGTATCCAATACTCTGTAATATAATATTTTAGCTGACATTTCTTGTACATCCTCCTTTTGTTGCACGTTGGGATTACAATCCTAAATCCACTTTTGTATGTAAACTCGATTTGGCAGCATGTTTAAGATTTTCTGTACTTGTTCGGGAGTATGGCTTTGATTTCGGATGATAGCTCAGTACCTTATTGTATTACCAATAGTTCCTGAATTGATTGTCATTGCCTTGTTGCATATTAGAGGTGATGCTTTTTGGAGTGTTTTGATCGTTCTATCAAGCAGTGTATCATGCCTTCTGCCGGATAAATGAGCCATGTGCTGATTATTAAACCCTAAACATAAATAACTGTGGTGACACCACCTTTAGGCAAGGATTAGTTGTATTATTCCAAGAAATCCATCTGCTACAGCAATATTATCTTCCAAATTTCATCCAGCGAGCTGAAGTTTAGCTGAAAAATGAGGAGGCCATACTGTCTTGTTTAGGTAGGTTACAGCTCATCATAAGAACTGTTTCTAGCCTTTTTATGTCAGCGATCAATCCTTTATTTTGGAGAAACAAGTTACTTTTCTAGTTTTGGAGTGATAAGTTGCATTCATCATGATGATCACGCTTACAATGTGGGTTGAAGTTCATCCTCTGATGAGACACCAGATTGTGTTTTTTGTTTATGCAGATGCTGGCGATAAACTGTGTTGTATGGGACATTCTGTCAGTAGGGATTATTTTTTTTTTCAGCTAGGCAAATGCACCTGGAGAAGTTTGCTTTGAATTGATAATTTCATTGTATTTTTACCATAAAAAAACTTTCCTCTTAGAAATGACGTTCCATGGGTGGAGTTATCGTTAGTCCAATATGTTCTTGGTTTGCTTCGTAATTTCTTGCTTTAGTTATCCTGTTCTCACCTTTTACAGCAAAAGTGGTGTGTTATTGTGTAGCAAATGTTATTGTGTACATTTCTTCAGTTAATGCCCACATTGATTGTCATTCAATCGTTCTAATGTCAATCGATCATTCATTCAATATTATTGTGTTCTTTTTTTCATATTGCAATGCAGGTACACATGTGTAACAAGCTTGCTAGTCGGCATGTGAGGGTTGGACTTGCAGACCCTAATAAACTTGTCCGATGTGATATATGTGAAAATTCTCCTGGTATACATTTTGATTGATTAATGGCTCCTGTAGTCCTTTATGTACATTTTATCACAAAGAGTTGATTTTCCCCTCTGGCTTGACATTTTTTGGTGCTGTTATTGTAGCTTTCTTCTACTGTGAGGTAGATGGCACATCACTTTGCCTGAGCTGTGATATGACCGTTCATGTCGGTGGCAAAAGGACCCATGGAAGATACCTGCTTCTAAGGCAACGGGTTGAAGTAAGTTTCTAAGCTATAACCAGCCTTGAATTGTAATTTCATGTATTTTTCTAGCTCTTAAATTTGTGAATTCATTAGTTTCCAGGGGATAAACCAGGCCATATGGATGATGTAGCTATGCAAACCAAAGACCCGGAAAACCAGAGGGACCAGAAGAAGGCACCTCATTCGGTAACAAAGGAGCAAATGGCAAACAACCATAATGGCACTGATGATCCAGCCTCAGATGGCAACTGCAATGACCAGGGTAACATCGATTCAAAGATGATTGATCTTAATATGCAACCAGTTCGCACTCATGGACAAGGCTCGAATTCCCAGGTCTGTAACATGAGATATATTGTGATTTAAATACTTACTATTTCAAAACTTGCCTGTCCCAACAATTGCTCTTCATGGTGATAAATCCAGACTCAGGGAGCGGATCATAGCGTCAACAACCATGATTCTCCAGGAGTGGTGCCATCAAGTAATTACGAAAGAGATGCGGACAAGTAGTCATTTGGAGGGTCGGAATGTACATTTCTTGAACCTACTGCTGCATAGCAGCTCACCGGGAACTTGAACGAGCCTGGTCCCATGCTCTCAGCGGCGAGCAGAATTTGTGTTGTTGCAGCTATTACTAGTACTACACCTGTGGCAGAGTTGAGGCTAAACGATCGCATCAATTCGACTTGTCGTCGTGCGTAAACGCTATGAATATTCTCATTGCAATTGTCAGAACGTCGTGGCCGTACAGGAGCGCTGCTGTATGCCATTAGGAACTGTACAAATGATTAATAGACTGGTCATTTTTCCGTGGTGGGACGGACGCTTGGGCCGCTGTTCGGTTCAGTTTGTTGGTCGCTGCAATGCGTCGTGTATTGCGAACGTGACTGCAGCCAGGGCCGAGGCGTTCATCAAAGTTCCAGTTGGAAGTTTGGAAACGTGATGAGGGCGTATCAGAGCAGAGAGTAACACTAGTATCCTGGACTCCTGGCCGAAAGTGAGGCGTGAGGCCTGGGACCGATTGTTTAAGAGAAAACACGTTGCGAAATCATGCCTTCGAGGAGGCCTCGAGGGCGTGTGAGTGTAGAGCCGCCTGGTCAAACGCCCAGTATTCAGGGGGACTTTCCAGTCAAAACATGGGTTTGCATGAAAAAGGCACTTGTTCGATGTCTTCTAGACACCCCAGTTTTGATCCAACCGATGATGCATGGAGCGCGGCCACGGGCCACGAGGTTAATCCTCTGGCTCCCGGCAGCTGGATTAACAACGAACCCGTCGTCCTCGCCACACCGCCGCGCGTGTGGCCTCGGGGCGGCGCGCGCTTTTACAAATGACCAGCCGCCACACGCACCCTCCTGCCCTCCCCGCCGGGGTGCACGACACCGGCGCGCGCCAGGACAGGCCGCGCGGGCGGGGAAACCCACGTACGCTCCCAGTCGCGCGCGGGCTCGCGAGACAGACATGCGCGGTCACGCTTGGGCGTTCCGCGCGCGTAGCACGATGCTCGTGCTCCGCGAGCCTTTGCCGGACGGGGCGGCGTCGCGGGCTCGGGTGCTGTCGCGCCGCGGCCCGGCACCGGCGCGACCAGTGCCTGCCTCACGGCGGCAGGGGGGTGGAGGGGGAGG
>LAPY01002524.1:55117-68681 GCA_000970635.1 Eragrostis tef
AAAAAAAAAAAAGAACGGCGGGAGTACCAAGTTTCATTTACTTTCAATTTCAATACTGTAAACATATTGCTGTTGACATATCCTGACCCTTTTCACTTGCCTTCATGGATACAAATATGCTCTTCGGTATATCTGCTGCTATATTTGGTTCAAAATTCATGCATTTGCTGATTCACTGTTGGTTTTTATTTTCTATAGGAAGAGTGTAAACGCTTACGTCAAAGCATAAAGTATGGATTCATTCCAAGGCTGACAGTGGTAAGTTATTAAAGAGTGTATCCTCTGTTTGTACTTCATAACATTTCTTTTTCCTTTTTACCTAACTATCTTGTCTTCCAGGGAGAGGTTCAGGAGAAGGCAAGGGTTCTGCAAGCTGTGAAAGTTAATGATGTAAGCAAGTACTGTCGAATGAATCGTATATGTTTTCCGCCAATTAAATCTGGCATTTTGTTTAATCTTCACTGTCAATTGTAAAATTTGCAGTGGATTGAAAGTGAGAAGATGCGGCTCGGGCATCTTCGTGACCGTGCAAGTGATATGGGCCGTAGGAAAGAATATCCTTTTCATAATGTTATTGTTATTGACCTAGTTCTTCTGTGCTTCTATCATATTTATCATCAGGCTTTGTTCTGTTATTTTAAGTTTTAGAGAGGATTGTTCGTTCTTGTTAATCTAGAATTGGTAATGTATGCCTTAACCAGTATTCACGCTCAGGGAATGTGTGGAGAAGCTTAAGTTGCTAAGCACTCCAGAGGAGCGTGCTCGTAGGCTAAATGAAGAACCTGTAATACATGCTGACCCTACTATGGATCCTGATTATGAATCTCCAGAGGAACAAGAGCAGGAAAATGAAAAAAGTACTTGGCTTTATTTTATTCCATCACAAAGTCTTATCATCTAAACTTTAGTGCTCTCTGACATCTTCCTTATTTCTGTTGAACAGGTAGCTTTAATAGGTCGAGAGGTTCTTTCTCAAGGAAAGATGGTAATCTTGCATCTCCAGGTAAAGGGGATGGTAGAAATGTTTCACAGCGAGATTCAAAAACTAACTGGGAGTCTAACCGAAACACATGGGCCGAATCAAGTTCTCATATGGAATCACCGCTTGCACGGAGATCTATATTTGCTTCGCCAGGTGAAAGTGCTGGTTCAGACTTTGGTGTACAAACAGTTAAAATGGAAGCTGCAGTACGATGTGCTCCACAAGGACCATCTGGAATCTCATCTGGGCCAAAACTAGCCTCACAATCAACCATTAACGAGACTGAGAAGATCTGGCAGTATATGGATCCTACTAATAAAATTCAAGGCCCCTTCTCGATTGTACAGCTGCGGAAATGGAATAGCAGTGGGTACTTCCCTCCTGATTTGAAAATATGGAAATCTAGTGAGACACGGGATGATTCAATACTATTGAGTGATGCTTTGATGGGGAAGTTTGAGAAAGACCTGCCTCCATGGGAACCACCACATGCTACCTCGCCTCAAATTGACAAAACCTTTTTGAGAAGCAATTCAGATGTTGGTGCTCGACCCCGTGGGGACACCCTTGAGGAAAGCACAAAAACTGGTGAACTCACTCCAAACTCGATAGCTCCAAATAGGTCACAGTCTTTTTCAGGTAGGGATCAAAGACAAGATTATGGTACAAATAACCATGGATCAACCATGATCCAGTCTCCCACGCAAGGTTATTACGGAATGCAAAATTCTCAAGCTGCATATGCAAGCCAACAATCTCTTACTGGAAGTTGGAATGCCCCAAGTCAATTTGGGGTTACAGTAAATCCTATGACACCCACGCAACCTGCTATGGGAGTCTATCCAGTTGGACAAAATATTGTTGGTCCTGGGAATATGGGTAATCTAACTCCTGTATCGACTCCAGCAGTTTTTAATACAGAAATGGTTAACTCAGGCTTACCCTCCCAGAACACAATATTATCTGATCGAAGTGAATCCAAGTTAGGAGAGGATTCTTCACATGGAAGATTGAGCTCTTCAGGTGAAGGTAAGCCCGCAGTGAAAATTTTCCTGCTCCAACAAAATTCATTTAGAGCCGGCTTGTTTAGGTCTTCTGTATTGAGCCCAGAATTGCAAAGATTCATAATGAATGTAGCCTACTTAGGTAGCTCTGCTATTTTTTTAGTAGGTGGTAATGCATGGAATTTGGAAATGATATCTCAATTTGGTGTAAAACTTGTGTTTCTTGCAGATCTTGGACAACCGGGTTCACAGCCTGGACCTGCACAGATGAACAGTCAGCAAGGTATCTGCCCGATGCTTTCCTATTGTCTATGCCATGTTTGCTTTCCTATTGTCTATGCCATGTTTTCTTTCCAATCTTTCTAGTAGTCCTGGAGTCTATTTTCTTTGGTTTCAAAATATATTCAATGTTTTTAATCTCAATCATATATCCTCTTGCTCGTGTATGTTGTTACACATGCAGACATAAGGTCATCAACTGATGCCTCCAACTCAGCGATGGCATCTCAGCTGATGTCAACACAATCTGCTGAATCAGTGCAGCCTTCGGCGACAGCCGTTGCTAATGGTGATAGTCAAAGCAGTGGATGGTCTATACCACAATTGGCAAACACAACTGGCCAAGCTCAGGTGGCTGGAAATGTGACCTGGGGAGGTGCACTTCAGGGTGATACAAGCACTGGCTGGGGAATGATGGGACAGAGCAATATGAGCATGCCTTGGGTAGGAGCACAAGTTCAAGGTGCCACATACAACATGGGTTTACCAATGCCTTCACAGGCAAATGCAGTCCCAAACATGGGCTGGGTAGCAAATCCAGGAAACACCAACATGAACTTGATGTGGGCTGCAGCTCAAGGTCAGGGGACACCGAATGCAGCTTCTATGATGGGAGCTCAGATGCCAGGAGTTGCAATGAACCCTTGGAGTGGCATTGCACCAGGAAATGCAAATCCTTATCCTGGGTGGGGAAACCAAGGTGGAAATATGAACCAAAATGCTGGCTGGGGTGGTGCTATGCAGGGAAATTCAGGTCAGGGGAACAATAACACGAACTGGAATTCATCAAATGGAAACTCCAATTGGAATAATCAGCAGCGAGACAATGGGGGAAGACACTCTGGGCAACGTGGTTCTTTTAATGCTGGCGATTCAGGTGGAAGGTCATGGAAGCCACGTTCTGCGCCAAGGGGGGCACTGGGAGTCTGCTGGGATTTTCTAGAGTATGGCGAATGCAGGAGAGCTTTCTGCAATTTCAGACATCCACCGAGGAATGATCGGCACATGGATAAGCAACATCCGGGCAACGAGAGACAATATGACAATCAAAATGAGAGAAATGATCGACAGTTTGATAGACAGCCTTCCGACAATGAAAGGCACAATGACAGGCATGATGGCAGGCCCAACGATAGGGATGACAACATGCATGATGAGAGACAGGCTGATAGGTCTCAGTCAAGAGAGCCTCGTTAAAAACTGCTTCCAGTTTCTCCCCTTTACTTTTCATCTATTTTGTTTTGTTGTATGTGCAGTAGCATATTAGCCTTGTAGCTTGGATGCATGTCTCTGAACTGGATGCGCCGTAGGGAGCTGCATCCCGTCCGAATTAATCATGTAGGGGTGCAACAGCTGTAGCAAATGTTCATCCTACTATCGCTTTCCTTGCGTTTTGAACTTAATAATTTGCTCGGATAAACCTTGGCGTATGTTTCTGACGTATATAGGATTTAACATATCGGCTGATCTCTGTGGTGGCGAGACTGTATGATTTGATTTTCCTTTTTAATTATAGTTTGTCACCTATCTGTGGGCAGTCATTTTAATTCACCTAGGCCTAGCTCAGCTGCAGGATGTCACTGTTTAGATTTGTTTTTTTTTCCCCATCACCGCAATGACATGAGGCACCTTGGTCCCAGTTTCAACGGAAACATCTAGACGGTCTATACAGGAGCGGAGTGGTTTGCTGACGGGCCGGGAATGTACTATGGATCGCATGAGTAGTTGGAAGTTGCCAGTTGGAACGACGTAAGGTTTGCGCTTCCTCTAATGTTATAGGGGTTTTCATCGATAGGCAGACGTACTAATCGATCGGGTGGCAAATATCCAGGCAGATATGGTAAATTAGCGGCGTCTCGTGTTAGGGAATTATACGACAGGCCAACCGACGGGCGAGAGACCACGCTGGCGTGAGGATGCGTTCATGAGATCGAATAACACATCTAGATGGGCTGTGATGGGCCGTGTTTGTTCGGACAGAATGCCTAGTCGCGTTGTGACCCATGGACCTCGGCCCTGTTTTCCCACTGGGCCCGATGAAGAATTGAGTCTTCTCCCAGTTCTTTTTCACAGAGACCCCTACTGCAAGGGGATGTTACCCTAGGTGTCCGGTCCCACATCGCAGCCGACGGGGGTCCGCTCGGCAGCGAAATTCTCTCGCCCCGGCACAAGGGAAACAGAGGCGGGGTGGAGACAGGGAAGGAGAGAGGGATGGGGGAGGCTTCGCCGGAGTCCGGCGGCGCGGCGGGCGGGGGTCGGTCCTCAAGTCCCGCGGCTACAACCCCATCTGCGTCGGGATCCCCCGCTCCATCCCCCAAGGTCACAAACCCTAACACGACACGCCGCAAATTTACCATCTCTGCCTGGATATTTGCCTCCTGATCGATAAATACGGATGCAATTTTTCGGTTTTCTCCCCTCCTGCACCTTGAGTTGTGCTTAATCGGAAGATCTCATGTGGCTGTTGATGCTTTGGTGTGTTAGTTCCGAGCTACGTGGTGGATGAACCGAAGGAGGAGGCGGCGTCGCAGGGGCACGATCTGAGGAAGTTCAGGTACGGGTGCGCCGGCTACTCCATGTTCGTGGACAACAGGGACGGCCAGGGCAGCGAGAGCGACGGCAAGACGTTGTTGCCGTATTGCCGGGGGCTTGAGGTTGGATTGCCTATTCTTTTTACTGTTTAAAACTCTGAAGGTTTTAGTTGTTATTGCTTGGTAATGTGAGTATGTGACTAGCTGCCGGATATGAATTCCAGTGTCTATTAACGATCATATGTACTAAATTCCACATCTTTGTAGTTAGTAGCTAATACCACATCATTCAGGATCACGTGTTCCTCCAAACCTTTAGCATATTGTATACTCATTGTGCTGAATGCTGACTCCTGATATCGATTTCAATGTAAATCCCAGTCCCCAGATTAACAAAACAGCTGCTAATATACCAGATGTAATTCTTATGGTACCCTGCAGTCATGTGCGCACTCTACTAGACTTAACAATCGCTGTCTGTCATGTTTCTAAATCCACACCCTAGTTAACCAACTTCACAATTTCATGGAGCTAACAGGGATTGGATAAAATAGCCGAGTTAGCTTGATCTGAAGATATTTGAACTTACTTTCATTCCTTTAGTAATGATTAGTTGATTTAGTTCTTCCATGCTTGTGTAAGGACTAAACTAAATGATCTCTACAAGGCCTAGACTGCATTAGTGAGGAAATTAAGGAGAAGTGGATAGTTATGCTGTTTTGGGTGAGTTCTTTCTACTTTTCCAGCCAACCTGATATCATTCAGCTGTAGTAATTCGATAATATTCAAAGATCATGGGCGGACCATCGAGCAATGTATCTATCCTGTTGTAGCTTTTCCCTCCATCCCTGTGCCCTTCTAGCAAGTTTTGTCTATGTCCTGATAAATCAGTGACCATATATCTCATGTAGAAATGAGATTTTTGTAGTTAGAAAAATATTTTTGAGCACTAATCTGCCATCAATCGCATTCATGAGCTAGTACTGGATTACTGTTGCCTTTGGAGCTGCTACTCTACATGCATAAAAAACATACAAGAAGAATTGATTTCGTCTTACCTGCCTAGTAGTAGCCAGTTTACAGTTTATCTTGGTGGATAGTTCTGCCTACCCTTTTTCTTACTGCTCGTGCTCATAGCCATTTTAGATTCTAAGTCTTGATGTCCTTTTGAGTGGGTGTTCCTTCCTACCAGCAGCAGCTGTCATCACCATATGAGGCAAATCCACTCTTGACCTAGCCCTGGAATATGATCTTGCTTTTGACCGCTTCGTGAATTTACAAAGACTCAAATATTTCCATTTCCATTTTAATGCAAAAGTTTCCTGCTTAAAGTTTCATTGGTGGGATGTTCTTACAGGACAACAGCCCGTGTGGTTTTGCTGTCATATTCTGTACACTTTTGAAATACAGAGAGCTGACTGTATGCCATGATTAACCTTTCTACTTCCCAATATGGTATAGCTATATCTGATGTTCAGGGTTCACTTTAGGCAATGGTTATGTACATTTTTAAGTTATCCGAGATTCCTTCTACGCCTGGCTTCTATAAATGGTCTTAACAAAAGTGATAAATATCCCTGCAGCTATTGGTGGACAGCAGATTGGTTGAGAGAAAACCCACGACTGCTGAACAAGCTCCAGCATATGTCTCAAAGGATGGTATGTGAATTGTGTCATGATGCTATCCAGTTGTTCAACCTCTTCTTAGTTACCTAGTAGCTCTGTTGAGATGGTCCTTTTCAAGTTTTGTCAGTCAGTGTTAGCAACAAACCATTTCTGGTGTCATCTGTTGTGGAGATTAATTTAAAAATTTGGCAATGCCTTAATGTTTCTTTTTGCAGTTTCCACCCGCGCTAACCAGCAGGGTCAACAGAGACCTGCTAACTTGGCGAGAGAGGAATTCATGGGAAGGAAAGTTACAGTCCGTGTCCTCTCTTCTTGGTCCTCACTCTGTTATATTGACTTGCTGATGTATAAAGGTGCTCTGCAGGTTTAAGAGGAGTGCTGGTCTGGTCGCTTCAGGCGTTGTCAAAAATCTAAACAGAACAGCCAATTATGTCAAGGGATATATCGAAGACATAGTCTACCCTGACCGCCGATCTCCAAAATAGGAGCTGTGCTGCGAGCTCAACTATAGTCAGGTTTAGAGCTGAAGAAAATGCTTCCTGCTGGAAACAAGAAACCTACCTGACGCCTCATTCACAATGTTAAGGTCCCAGAAAGAAGCGGCTCCAGTTCTATCGAACAAAACTGGAGCCTTTCTGGGAGGTCTGAGTTTTCTTTGCTACAATCTTTCCATGGTTTTGTAATTTCCTGTTGCATACGGGCTCAATGATGTATATGTGCATAACTTGCCGCTTTGTTGGAGCAAGAATAGAATCTGATCGGTGTTTTGCTGAATAATATCATGACAACACATTACTACAGAATACATAGGCGCAAAAAAAAGAACTTGTTTCTCTTTCCGCCTTTAGTAAATGGGAAACTATGATTTCGAACAGGAACTAGAAGCTGGCTGACCATATGGTAGTTTCAGGATCGATTCTGCATGTCATTTTCACAGCTGAAAATATTGCTGGACTACTGAAAATATGGGAACGGAATAGGTTACACTTCTTTAGTCCACTAATAATGTAGATATGATTAGTCAGTAATCTGTCTCTGACACTGTAGATACCCCCTGTAGCTCGGGTCTCCTCGCGTCGGTTGAATGCGTTCAGAGTTGGAACGGTCACCTGCGATGTCCCGCAGAACCCACGTGCATGCACATGGCCGTCCTTTCGCTGTAGTAGTTTAGGATTTTAGATTTTAACCACTTGACATTTAAAAGTACTAATTAAAGTCTAATTAAAAAACTAATTGCAGAACCCTGTGTTAATTTGCGAGACGAATCTAAAAAAGATAATTATGCCGTAACTAAGCCATAATTAGAAGATGGTTACTGTAGCATCACTGTAGCGAAACATAGCTTAATTAGGTTTGTTAGATTCGTCTCGAGAATTAGCCCCTATTTGTAAAAAGGTTTTGTAATTAGACTTTATTTAATACTTCATATTCCCTCCTGCTAAAATTTTAGCCATTTTAGACAGAAAAAATAAACAGCCCAGAAAAGAAACAAGAAAACAACCATGGAGTTCTTACAAGCCATGACTAATCTTGTTGGTGCCATGACTAATCTTGTTGGTGTGCATACTGGGACGGAGCGAGACCGTCTGCAAATACACAGGATCTTGTCTCGTCCATTGACCAAACAATGGTCGGCGTCGTTCTCGTCGAGGAGGCGGTTCAAATTCGACGCGGGGACAAGGGCGCACGGCATGGTACCCGGATGTTGACATCACAAATGCTGTTTAACTACCTCCTGGTGCAGGAGTAGTCTGTACTCTCCTACGCGGCCCCCCTCCTGCCGCCGCAGCTCACCGGCGGCGTGGTTCGCTCGCTCAGCATTTTGACTGCCTGAACTTGAATCAGATCACGCGTCCGTCGTATCCTTTGAAACTTGATGCGGTCACTCTGTACTTCAGGGCGGAAAAACAGAGGAAAAAACTTTTGCCAAATGATTTTGCTGAAAAGTGCAAATTATTCGCCACTTTCCCAGCTCTCATCAGCAGTCGGTCACTCGCAGACTTACCTGACCCGAAGGAAAGCTGCTGGGTGTTCCAAATTGTGAGGTGGTGATCTGATCTCATCCCATGGCGTCCCAACCCAGGCCAGTTCCTGCCCCTGCGGCGCACTGCCGACCCACCCACCAGGGTTCACGAAAAGGCAGAAGCAGCACGACCCAGTGTTTGATCATAAAAATGGGTGGAAAATCTAGCGACGTGTGCTGCTGTAAAGTTGAAAAAGCTGCCGTGTTGGAGCTCCAACACAAAGCACCCACTGATCAGGCTTTGAATAGGGAAAAAAAATAAAAAGGCGCCCACTGATCATAAGTCCACTCCTTGGTCAACTGGGCGATCTCCTTTCTTAATCTCAAGTTGCTGAATTTGTTATTGAAGATCCGATCAGTACACTGGAATGTTCCTCTTGAAAATGTAACTTACTGGCCAATGACATGGTGATGGAGAGTTAACTCTTTCGTCCACAAAACACAGTGAACCCAAGAACTTGCAGTTTTAAACAGTTTTTTTTTTGCATTTTGTAGGGCCCAGAGTTCATGTAGGAATTGATCCAAAGGAAAAGGGCAAGAGGTGAAGCCCCAGCAATGATTTCCTCGGTCCATCACTCAAGAAGCAATGATCTTATAACATGCTCATGTGTAGAGAGATTCTAGAGAGCTGTCGGGCACATACCCTTTGGGGAAGCAAAGACCCCGATAACCCAAGCCTAACTAAGCTTCCGAGCAAGATAAACAAAGCCACCGAGCACGTCACATATTTGCCGCCGCTGCCTCCTCCCCACCCATCCCAAAATGCGGGGGAGAAAGCAAGCGGCCACGAAGTGAGCACGACGCACCATGGGACGCAGCAGTGTGTGGAGAAAGCACACTACTACTGCGTTCCGGCATAGGAGCACGACGCGTTCGGCCGAACGCCACGCCAACAACACAACCCACCGGCGCACGCACGGGCACGGCATGAGGGGAGAGGGTTGACACAGGTCTCCACTGAGCCAGCACCGCCATTAAAGAAAGCCAGACCGAGGAGCACGTCGCTGCGCCAGGACGAAAGAACAAGGGAGTAAACAAACCAATCCGCACTGTTGCAGCAACAGTGCGGTATTTAGAAGTCACACGAGATTTGAATCCAAGCATCCAACCAGCCTCCCTGAGAAGCAGCCTCCTGTTCCTCAGTTCCTGTAGTGCGAGAAGGAGGCCAGGCCACGGCCACGCACCAACCCCACCACCTAGCTCCTCCTCTTCCTCCCTTTCAAACCACTTCAATCCATCCGCGTGCGTCAGCTTCGTCTTGCTTGGGCCGCCGGCGAGCTCGCACTGGGTGGCGGCGCCCATGGCTCCGCTGCTCGTCTTCTTCGTGCTGCTGCTTCAGCTCGGCCCCTCTTCTTGCGGCAATGTGAGTGAGCCCGAGCAGTGCCTCGCTTCAGCTTCTTCCCCCGATCCACGAGCTGTTCTTGAAGCCGTTCGGTTTCGTGGCGTCTGTGCAGGTGCACATTGTGTACATGGGGGAGAGGAACCCGGAGCTGCATCCGGCGCTCGTCCGGGACTCGCACCACGGCATGCTCGCCGCCGTTCTGGGCAGGTGAGTTCATCACCGTCGAAATGCTTGCCCGAGGTTTGCTTGCTTTGAGACATTCCGGTAATCAAGTTCCCCTCCTGGTCTTGGGCTTTGCAGCGAGCAAGCGGCCAAGGACGCCATCCTCTACAGCTACAGGCACGGCTTCTCCGGGTTCGCCGCGGTGCTCTCGGATAGGCAGGCGGCGCGGCTCGCCGGTGAGCTCACATTTCAGTGATCCCGTGTGTTCTGCTCAGGCCGTGCGTCTTGTACTTTGTTCTTGACAGACATATGCTGTTGTCTTTTTTCTGGAACTGAATTGTGGTGGTCAGATTGGCCTGGAGTTGTACGAGTGGTTCGGAATCGTGTGCTTGACCTGCACACCACTAGGACATGGGACTTCATGCGAGTGAGTCCATCACATTCGGGTGGAATCCTCTCAGAGAGTAGGTTTGGGGAGGACTCCATTATCGGGGTATTAGATACTGGTGAGGCTTTTTATCTTCAATTATTTGCAGTAGCAATTGAGATTGGGATTGGGACTGGCATTGCAATGCTAAGGTTGAGAAATTCTTGGTTTGAACTGTGCAGGGATATGGCCAGAGTCAGCCAGCTTTAGAGATGACGGCATTGGCGAGATTCCACGGAGATGGAAGGGGCAATGTATCACTGGAGACAGATTCAATGCTTCTAACTGCAACAGGTTAGCTTTCACTCAAAATTCGGTTATCATTTGGTTGTGAAAAAACAAATTGTGCCTACTTGCAATAGTATAGGAAATTTTTTACTAGTTATCCTGGTGGTGACTTCATATTCATGATAGGATAGGAAAATAATTGGCGCGAAATGGTACGTCAAAGGGTACGAAGCCGAATACGGGAAGATGAACACTACTGACATATATGAGTTCATGTCCGCGAGGGATGTCGTCGGGCATGGGACGCACACAGCGTCCACTGCTGCCGGTGCTCCGGTGACTGATGCAAACTTCAGGGGTCTTGCCAGTGGTGTAGCAAGGGGAGGGGCACCCAGGGCAAGGCTAGCTGTTTACAAAGTGTGCTGGGCCACTGGAGATTGCACTTCTGCAGACATTCTTGCTGCTTTCGACGATGCTATACATGACGGTGTTGATGTGCTTTCAGTGTCCTTAGGGCAAGCACCACCACTCCCTGCTTATGTTGATGATGTATTGTCCATTGGATCCTTCCATGCTGTTGCAAAAGGGATTGTTGTGGTCTGTTCTGCTGGAAATTCTGGGCCTTATTCAGAAACAGTGATCAACTCGGCACCCTGGATTGTGACGGTTGCTGCTGGCACCATTGATAGGACGTTCTTTGCAAAGATCACCCTTGGCAACAATAGCACTTATGTGGTAAGAGTTTCATCTGAACTTTTTGGTTGTAATTTTCAAGCTTATGATACGCCCATCTCTATGCCCCGCATTCTGATGTCTGGTGTTGCAGGGTCAAACATTATACTCTGGAAAGGATCCTTCCAAAAGTATGCATCTAGTCTATGCTGAAGATATTGCGTCTAATAATGCTGATGATACAGATGCAAGGTAAATTTTGTCGTCTTTGACCTGTTCTGATCATGCTTGAAATCAACTTATATAATGGCTGATGTCTTTGCAGAAGCTGCACTGCAGGATCTCTGAATTCTACTCTAGTGAAGGGAAATGTGGTGCTTTGCTTCCAAACACGAGCACAGAGGTCACCATCAGTGGCAGTGGAGACTGTCAAGAAAGCTCGTGGTGCTGGAGTCATCTTCGCGCAGTTTCTAACCAAGGATATTGCATCTTCATTTGACATTCCCTCTGTTCAAGTAGACTATCAGGTTGGATCAGCTATCCTTACATACACTACTAGCATGAGGTAAATAAGAACAATCTTGGACATGTTTCAGTAGTTGTGAAAATATACTTATATGGCTAACTTCCTATAACTTTCGTTTTCTTTTCACAGAAACCCAACGGTTCAATTTGGTTCAGCAAAAACAATTCTTGGAGAATTGATAGGACCAGAAGTTGCATATTTCTCATCAAGGGGTCCAAGTTCTCTGTCCCCCTCTATACTGAAAGTAACACTTCTCCTCCAGCTGCCCATCCTTATTCTACTTGTTTGAAGGAACCCTGCACCGTCTTCTGACATTCAATCTCTGCAGCCAGATATCGCTGCCCCAGGTGTAAACATTTTGGCCGCATGGACACCTGCTGCTGCCATATCATCAGCCATTGGGCCTGTGAACTTCAAGATTGATTCAGGGACCTCAATGTCCTGCCCGCACATTTCAGGCGTGGTTGCTCTCCTTAAATCAATGCATCCTAATTTGAGCCCAGCTGCAGTAAAATCAGCACTGGTCACAACAGGTAATAGCTCATGTACTTCTCCAATCAGAAACTTTTTCCACCCTAACAAGTCTGACATCTTTGCAGCCAATGTCCATGATGAATATGGGTTTGAAATTATATCTGAGGCAGCACCCTACAGCCGGGCAAGCCCATTCGATTATGGAGGCGGTCATGTGGATCCAAACAAGGCAGCACATCCCGGACTCGTGTACGACATGGGAACATCCGACTACGTGCGCTTCCTTTGCTCCATGGGCTACAACAACTCGGCCATCAGCTCCATGACTCAACAACATGCAACCTGTCAGCACACACCGAAGTCGCAGCTAAACCTGAATCTGCCATCCATCACCATTCCAGAACTGAGGGGCAAACTGACGGTGTCAAGAACGGTCACAAACGTTGGCCCAGCTGTGTCAAAGTACAGAGCTCGTGTGGAGGCTCCTCCCGGGGTTGATGTCACCGTGAGCCCTTCGCTCCTGTCTTTCAACTCAACAGTGAGCAGGTTGACATTCAAGGTGACATTCCAGGCCAAACTGAAGGTGCAAGGGAGGTACACCTTTGGCAGCCTGACATGGGAGGATGGCACCCACACGGTGCGGATCCCTCTAGTGGTTCGGACCATGATCAGTAAGTTCTATGTCAATGCGTAAACAAGTGTGTTGTGTTTGTGTGTGTCACCTTGCATTCACCATTGATGGTGATGGTGAGACGGGCAAGATGTAACTCGCTAATTTCTACCGATTCTAATGGCATTGATGATTGGTTGGGGTTCATTGACTAGAATTCTCGTACTGATTAAGATTAGCAAAATGCTAAGTAGGACAGAAGCATCTCACTAGGGTAAGCTGAAAAACTGAATTCTATTTATAATCATAAGTTTCTGTTGTTACACAACAATGAGGATGAATAGACAAAGCATCTCACTCTATCATATAACATAGCAGATACAATGAAAATGCAATGTTTGAATTCATTTCAGTGTAAAGAATTGGTAATCGCATGCCTGGTAAGCATGACCAAAAACTCAATTGGGGCCAGAAGAAGTCATACACCAATCCGCGTGCGTTTAGGACTTGGCGGCGTCGCTCGGCTTGCTGTCAGAGGAAACCTTGCTGTCGGATTCGGTGGAGGACGACGAGGAGTGAGCGGCCAGGGCCTTGTTGTAGGCTTCGAGCTCGTCGTAGTAGGTGTCCCAGACGCAGCGGACGCAGCCGCTGCCGCAGCAGTCGCCCGGGAGCGGCTTT
>LAPY01002525.1:15011-33544 GCA_000970635.1 Eragrostis tef
GAGTTTTGAACGGGGTGCTAAAGCCGCGAAGGGCATTGAGCACCAGCTCCTCGTCGTCGATCGTACGACCAACGTCTCGGAGGGCATCGGCAATGGTCTTGAGGCGTTGAAAGTAGTCCGTCACCGAGAGGTCTCCCTGGACAAGCGTGTGGAACTGCTTGCGGAGGTAGATGGCACGGTAGTTGCGATTGGCCGTGAAGAGAGAGCACGTCTTGTCCCACAGGAGGCGCGCAGTTTGGTCGGGGGCGACGGCCATGTCGCAGACCTCGTCGGCCATGGAGGTGTAGAGCCATGTCCGGACACAGCCATCAGCTTGAAGCCAATCTGGATCGTTGGGACGTGCCGCAGAGTTGCCCTCGATGTGAGAGAGGAGACCGAACTTGGCGCAGGCTGCCGTGAAGTAGGTCTTCCACTTGGAAAAGTTTCCTGCCTTGAAGCAATTTGATTATGGGTACCACCCCGTTGTTCGACTGAGTTAGTGGTCAATTTGATTATGACGGCATTTGTGGTACTATTTGTCAACAATTATATTTATTCACAGAGGGCCACATGGGTTCACATGCTAGTATCTATAGAGATGGCTTTGTGAATCTCTAACGGATCTACTGCACGGAAGATGTGGATGACTGAATGGTTAATGGACACATCTACGTCCGATCTTCATTATTCACATGCTATATCAGTGTCCATCTTATTAGCGTGTCACTCTCCCACCGGTTTTTGTTGACGTTGGCTTAGTTCAAGAATGAACTAACAAAACATGAACAAAAAAACAATTGGATGAAGTAGTAGTCAACTACCTGGATCTTCACTGATTACTTGGGGGTCAACCGCTGGGTAGTTTGATTGGGCAAACTCTGGTATCAACAAGTTGCCAGGCCCACCAGATCATTGCTGCAAACTCACAAAACAATGAGTAAGAAAAAAAGAGAAATATGGTTGGTTGGGTGGCATCATTTTTTTAGATAATGGAAGAAATGAGTCCCGGCTTTGACCCCCGTTAGGGGGGCTACAGCCTGGACATTACATCACACCGCAGATCTTACGTCCACCATCACACTCACAAAGTTTACATGAGTAAAAGAAGACGCCAACATAGTTTTCATGGGTAATTATTGAGCAGCAATCCTATTGCTACATCTTCATTCATGGTTGGCGAAAACCTGCATCACCGTAGTCTCCAAGAAACGGCATATATCCTTTAGAGAGTTCACGTCATCCTCACACTTCTGCAATTGTGCCCACATCCTTATCCAATGTGTGTCCCTGTAGAGTACCTGCATATACGTTTTCATTGGAGTCTTGTCAAATACAATATCATTTGTACTAATCCATAGAGGCCAACATAAAGCGAAAACTCCACATAATAGTTGTCCTTTTGATTTAGAATCAAACTGATGTAGCCAATTATTAAACAAATGATTCACACTAACAGGCGGGATCAAACCAAAAGTAACTTGTACTGTTCGCCAAACGAACCTTGCAAAGTGACAATCAAAGAAAAAGTGTTGGATAGTTTCATCTTGTGAACAAAATCACATTTCTTACTACCATTCTAATTACGCCTTACTAAGTTGTCTTTAGTTAAAATTACACCTCTATGCAAGTACCACATAAAAATTTTAATCTTAAGGGGAGTTTTATCTTTCCATAGGGTTTTGTTTTGTCGTACTTGGCCGTTGCAAATCATAGCACTATACATTGAATGGACAGAAAATGCTCCATTCTGATGTAGCGCCCATTTAAACACATCCACCCTATCATTCAATCTAACATGAACAATCCTTTCAACTAAATTGTACCACTGATTTATTTAAACACATCCACCCTATCATTCAATCTAACATGAACAATCCTTGCAACTAAATTGTACCACTGATTTAAGTTGTTCCCCACCGGACCACGCCGGAATGAGACATTCAAAGGTACAGAATTAAACACAGTTGCAACAGATACATGTTTCTTTCTTGCAATATTATACAACAATGGGTATTGTTCACTAAGTGTAAAGTTTCCTACCCATCTATCCTTCCAGAACCTGATATTCTCACCATTATTAAGTTCAAAGGAACCATAATGAAAGAACTTTTCTTTGACCTACATTAAGCCTGACCAAAAATGTGAATCACCGGGTCTTTTTCGTACTTGAGCAATTTTTTTATTTTCAAGTAGTCCCTTCTAAAGAGGTTCTGCCAAATACCATCTTCATTTATCAGTTTGAACAACCAGTTACTTAACAAGCATTGATTTTATATGTCAATATTTTGGATACCTAGACCACCCTGGTCCTTAGGTTGACATAGAATGCTCAATTTAGCTAATATATACTTCTTTTTATGACTATCACTTTGCCAAAAGAAGCGAGATCTATAATACTCTAACTTCTCCAAGATGCCCCCTTGGGACTTCAAAGAAAGAGACCATGAACATCGCAAAGCTTGTTAAAACTAAATTAATTAACACCAATTGTCCCCTACATATAAGTGTTTACCTTCCAACTACTAAGCTTTTTTGAAAAATGCTGTTCAATAATTTTCCAATCTGCATTACTCAACTTTCTATAATACATTAGAATGCCTAGACATTTAAAAGGGTAATTCCTGGACTGACAACTGAATAGTTGAGAGTATTGTTGTTCATACTCTTGTGCTACGCCAAAGCTGAAAATACTCTTATGAAAATTAATCTTGAGGCCTGACAATTGTTCAAAAGCACATAAAAGTAGCTTTAAGTTTCTTGCCTTCTCAATATCATGATCCATAAAGAGAATAGTGTCGTCTTCATATTGAAGAATTAACAATCTATTGTCAACTACATGTGGAACTACCCCCCTTTATTTGGCCTTGTGATTTTGCTCTATTTATGAGGATAGATAACATATCAGCCACAATATTGAACAGGATTCAAGAAAGTGGGTCGCCCTGCTTCAATCCTCTTTTGGTCTGAAACTGTTGTCCTACTTGGTCATTTATTTTAATGTCGACATGCCCCCCTTGTATGAAAGAGTCTATCCACTAACACCGTTTCGGCGAAAAACCCTTCATTTCAAGTGTTTGCCGGATAAATGACCACTTTACCTTATCATAGGCCTTTTCAAAGTCAATCTGAAAGATGATACCATTTTGCCTTTTCTTATGCATTTCATGGATAGTTTCATGTAAGACTACCACTCCTTTCATAATATTAATTCCTGCCCGGCACGAAAGCAGTTTGTATAGGACTAATTACTTTTTAGGCAGCTGAAGTGATTCTATTTGTGGCTACCTTAGTGAAAATTTTAAAGCTTACATTTAGCAAACATATAGGTCTATATTGTTGTATTTTGATATCTTCCTTACATTTTGGTAACAAAATTATTGTCCCAAAATTGAGACTATACAAAGGTAAGGAGCCATTATATAAAGCTTCAAATAAAGATATTAAGTCATTCTTGATTATACCCCAGAAAGCTTGATAGAATTCAGCCAGGAAACCATCAGTCCTAGGGCTTTGTTTTGCTCCATTTGAAAGATAGCCTTTCTAACTTCCTCCTCTGAAAATTCTTCTGAGTGCCTGGTCTAGTTCAGTCACCTGTGGCATATCATCCTTACACGTTGCATCCATGTGAATATTATTCAAGTCTGGAGGATCGAAAAGCCCTTTGTAATAAGTGGTGATGAACTTTTTTGAGTTCATCATCCCCGCTTATTACTTGACTCCCGTCTTGTAGCTGATAAATTCTTGTCTTTCTATGCTTACCATTCGCTATAAGCTGAAAGTATTTTGTGTTTGAATCACTTTTGAGTAAATTTTTTGTTTTTGCCCTTTGGTACCATTTTATTTCTTCCTCTGTTAACAATTGTGCTAACCTGTTATTAAAGCACTGCTTAATATCAATCTCGCTAGGAGATAAGTAAGAGTGCTCCGCTTTTTTATCTAGTGCATCTAGCAAGTCTTTCTTCTCCTTTTTGTAAGCCCCATTTATGTTTTTGGCCCAACCCCAAAGAAATTGCCGGAGCCGTTGAATTTTAGCTTGCCATCTCTCTATTGGATTTGGAGTTATTATACTATGGTTTTCTTCTGACCGTACCTTTTTTACCATGTCCATGAATCCATCTCTAAGTAACCATCCCAATTCATGTAGCAAATGCTCTAAATTGCAGAGACCACAACAGTCTATTACTCTTAATTGTACTTGCCAGACTATGTTGCTCCCTTGGTCAAACATCTTCGGCTCCATCGGTGTATACTCGTGCCTTCGGTTGTCGTCCTTCAAGTGATGCGTACCTTGGTAAGCCCTTGTTGCTTTTCAATGGCCGTTGGATTGTCAAGCTTGCCCTTTAGAACTACGGCACTTGTGTCATCTCAAAATTTTGCTAAACAAATATATAGGAAGCAATGTATAATTTTAGACTGATTGCTTCGACAATTGAATGTCTCATCTTCAAATACATAATTCGTATCAATTTACCTCCTTCATCGAATTGTTATTCATGTTATTCCTAGGATTGGCATATGCGTGGTCCCGTAATTTCTTGTTATCAACAAGTTGCAGGATGCTGCTCCGACTGTGAGCCAAGTTTGTGTAAGATTGTTTACTATATTTGAATTTGTGTGATCAGCTTGCATTCACTGTTGAGGGCGCCATGGAGTCAGATTTTGTGCATTTTGATCGCCAAAGGGACTTGGGAGTTTGCAAAACTTCTAATGATATTGACTCTCCCAAACAACGGCGGCCATCTGCTACTGCTAGTCCGTTGTTACCCGCATCACCCAAACACATCCACATCTAACTACTCGTACATGGAAATGTTTCGAATTCTTCTGTAGATCTTCAGAACTCAATACTATTGTTCTGTCTATAGATAGATAGCTTTGTCCAACCAATGAAACGCGAAAAGATATTAAGTGGAGTGCTATGTCTGTCGTATATTTTATATGCTGATGAAAGTGTGTGATTGGGCATATATACAATGTAAAGAGGTATTTATAATGGCATTTAAAAAGATGAAACAAGAATCGTTGCCTTGCCATAGATATCAAAAGAGATTTGGAAGGAAAAAGAATTCTTTTTCATCCCCATATCTAAAGAGGCCTATCTTACAAAACTACAAATGATAAACTTATATGAACCCGAAAGATGGATCTCAGCCAGTAAAGTGGGAAGAGAGAGATCAGTTACAGTGCTCTGTACTCTCGCATGCTCCAAGTAGGAACAACGGTGCAGTCAGCATAGCGAGACACTACATAAGCTACAACATGATCTGCATTAATCGTCTTCATAACTCTAGTGCTTCCAAGGATATGATTCAATGAGGTGTCTTGTAAGGATATGATTCAATGATTCGACAATTGAATGTCTCATCTTCATGGCTATAATTTTTACCAGACAAGGACGGCCATCTGCATCTGCTAGTCTTACTTAGAAAAGGAACATACTGACTTGCTGATGTTGCGTTGTTACCTGCATCATGCCTAGTGCATCTTCCTTTTTGCTACGAACCCAAGCACAACTAATTAACTACTCAAACATGGAAATGTTTCAAATTTTTCTATAGATCAGTAGTACTCCAGAACTCAAATACTATTGTTTCTGTTAATAGATAGCTAGCTTGTCCAATGCATCAAACAAAAAGATATTGTGGGACTGCGATGCGTGTCGTATATTATATATGGTGATGGAAGTGTGTATGATTTGACATATAATATGTGAAGAGGTATTTACAATGGGATACAAAAAGATGAAAAAAGAATCGTTGCCCTGCCAAAGATACTAATCTTACATAAGAGATTTGGCAGGGCAATAATTCTTTTTCATCCCCATATCTAAAGAGGTCTATCTTACCGAACTACAAATGCCAAACTTTTATGAACCCGAAATAAATGGGATCTCAGCCAGTGAAGTGGGAAGAGACAGTCGTATAACTTCGTATAATAAACTTTTATGAACCCGAAATAAATGGGATCTCAGCCAGTGAAGTGGGAAGAGACAGATGGAGATTTTGAGCAGCTAAATAAGAGAAAATGCCAGCTGCATAACCTGCAAGGGCATAACCGCTCACCTGCAAATAAAAGAATGTTAAAAGATGAATAATGTGGCCACACCACATAGACAGGGACGTATGTGTGATATTGCAGGTCAGGTTTAATTGGTTGACTGCTGTTGGTATCATGAGATGTTCTAGTCTGACATAAAAAATTGCAAATTACTATTTGATTTATAATCAACTACTCTAAATGTGAAAAAAATGTGCGGGTGACAAGGAATTTTTATGGAATTTTAGGCTGAGAAGCCTCAGATTGATTGCTGCAACTATGTCACCAAGAGGCAAAATAATTTAACCAACTGGTGCATTTTAGCAGTAAGAATGAATTAATAATTATGGAAGTTTGGCAATAGGCATAAACAGGTGAACTAATTGTAGCACTGTAGAAGAGCAGAACTAAATCCTTGGCAATAGGCATAAACTGATCTTCTGTTTGTCACAATGAAATATAAATGTCCAAGTCATGTGTATCTACCAAAGTCTAAACAAAGCATAGGTACATGCTGCACAGTAAGGTCTATGCAAAGATCTGCAATAATCAACTCATGTAGTAACTAGTAAGGTGGAGCGTAAAATCATAATTTTGTTCTCAACACTAGTTTCTAATTGTCAGCAAGTACGATAAGATTAAACAGGTTTATATAAAAATAGTGAAGTTTATTTTCCCTGTAATTGTAATATGTGGTATTAGCATTACATGTTGTCCCACAGGTCCCTAACATATCGAGAAGTTTACCTTCTTAATATACCAAAAGAAATCCACCTTTTCCATTCCCATAAAAGCTACTCCTGCCGCAGAGCCAATGATAAGCATCGAACCACCAGTACCAGCACAGTATGCAATAAGCTGCCAGAAGTCCGAATCTTGAGGATATGCAGTCAGGTCATACATTCCCATGGTTGCAGCAACAAGTGGAACATTGTCTACAACTGCTGATGCCACACCAATTGCACTAGCAATAAGATCAGCATTTGGAATATTGGCATCAAGAAAAACTGCTAACTGCCTCAAAATCCCTGCAGATTCCAAGCTGGTGCCAGTGGGAAAAAAAATATTAGTGGCAGAGGGAGGGAGGGACAGAGAGATCTAATTCTACTTTGGCCTCAGCTTGCTTCATCTAAGAGGTTGAATGCAATGCAATCTGACCTAAATGATCTTATTTTAAACCAATTAATCACATTTTAAGCTATGCTTCTAGTTGGACCAACTATTCGTGTGGTTCTTAGTGTGTTCTATAGTAACCACAGCCCTATAGTGCATGGCCCACTACAGAAATCCTAAACAAGATTAAAATCTATTCCATTATAATTTACCATTTACCACTAAACAAATACAGAAAAAATATCGCAACCTGAAATTGTAATTTTGGATTATGAATATTTAACAAACCATGTGCCAAACATATATAACTTTCAAAGGTGCAGGTGTTCCATAAAGAACTACAGTAATAAGAGGGGGAAATAAGAAGGATTACCTGCCAACTGATAAAAGGATCCCTAAGAAGAACAAAATTCCTTGTGTATCAATCCGTGACAGCGCCTGTGGAACTTTCAGTGTCTGCCTTTTAGAGTCACCATAATGTATAGCATCTGTCAGGATCCAGAGAATGCCAAGACCAAGCAGCATGCCCATGAAAGGTGGTAATCCGGTCAGCGATTTAAATATGGGAACAAATACTAATGCGCCAACTCCAACAGCTAGTACAAGCTGTCCCCGAGGAGCCATCTGCTCTGCTGACTGCAAGCTGGATGATTTCTGAGTCGGTTCGTTCGCTTCACTGTTTGTAACATATAACAAGTTGTTAAATAAGGCGCTGTCAATATTGTTTCGTTCATATATTGTAAATTGTAGCTATTTAACAACCTGGTGAAGGACATCAAAGCCAGTGGGACTGCCAGTGAAACAACTGAAGGAATAAACAAGCCCTGCCAGATCATAAGCCAAGCAGATAATTTCATGAAAAAAAAAGAAGTAGCATTTTCTGAAGTGACATGCAGAAAAAGGCAGCCATCATTTGAACTTTGAAGTTTAATTTGATTGAAGTATTAGCATGCAATCTTGATCAACAATATTCATTAGAACTAACCTAAATAGAATGTAAAGTTACTAAAAACTAATATGTTGTTTCAGAAAGCACCAAATGCAATGTATCATATGTCTATGGCACAACCCCAGAACAGCTGACCTGTATTATTTTCAGTGTTGTAATCTGCCCATGGATCCACAGCATAGTAGTTGTCACATCACCAATTGGTGTCCACGCACCACCAGCATTTGCTGCTATTACAACAACAGCACCTAGCAACCTGTCCCAAAAAGCCAATGTTTCACTCCTTCAATGTGCCAAATAATATCCCACCAGCCCATTTATTTGCAGGTTTGGTGAATAAAAGATAATCTTGTTTTGTGGACATGAAATGAAATGTAGCTAATAATGTTGTTTTCTCGATATTACTATGATCCTATTTTTTCCCCTAAAAGAAGGCTGATAGTAACAATATTCAGTTTATTGCAAGTATGCAAATCATGTGATGGCCAAAAATTGACACAAACGAAGGAGTGGAACGTCATTAATTTTTACAAAGTATTCAGCCCAACCTCCGCTCGTTGACAACCCTAATCTTCTCATGGTGGATAAGGACGGTGGCTGTTAGTTATGAAACTATAATTTGACTAAAGTTGTGTTTAAATCTTCTGACATATAACTTAATCATTATTTATAATTCTAAGCATCATTTTTTTCTACATCCCCACGTGACAGTGATCCCTGTTAGGCAGGAAACGTAGGGAACAGACTCCATGCTCAGTAAGTGTCAGGGCGGGATTTAGGAGGGCTTATTGACACCTCTAAAAGTTAAGTGAGACGGAACACATATCATAAGTTTTTTTGCATGTCGAATACGAATTACGTAACAGATTTTTTCTGTTCCTTTTGAACTCCATTTCGATCTAACCAATAGAACAAAAGAATATACTAGACACTATATTGATCTAAGAAGTTATTCCAGCCATATGCAAAGCATGAAAAGTAAACATATGGATAGTGGTGCAAGAGTATGATTCTGAGCCAGAATAAATGTCAAAAATTTCATACTTTCTATATTCTGATGGAGGTACTAGTTTCCGAAGCAATGACACCATCACAATAGTGGAAGTCAAATTGTCGAGAATTGCACTCAGGAAGAAAGTCACAAGGCCAATCTGAAATAAGTTAAAAACATGCATAAAAAAACAGAGCAAGATACTGAACAGTCCTACAATACAAATTATCAGTTAAGGTTTCATCGCAGTTGGTTATATTCTGATGTTTTTTTTAATGATTGGACAAAATAACAACAAATATTTACTCACGTCATTCACAATATTTATCATAATTTGAAAATAAAAAAAGCATATTTAGGCAATCTTTTAATAAGTAAATTACGGCAAAATGACCATGGCAGCAACTCAAAATCGTAACTGAGGATCCCACTAATTCTTCTCTTACGCATGCACACGCCATGCTTATTATGCTGTTCAAATTAAGTGTGCAAGAAAAGGAGTATGTCATATGGGTAAAATTATTTATACGGAGAACTCAATTGCTCTCCATATATCTGACACAAATTACAAAAAACGCATGACATTTTGTTCGACTTTGACACTTGCCCTTTTCCAATGGATCTATTCACAATCTTTAATAGCAACCTCGTCAACAAATTGACCAAAATCTGAGCTAAAACACCCGAACATGGCAACACACAATCTTCTACAAGATTCTAGTGCAAGATCTCCAGGCTGCGGTTATTTAGAGACCACATTGTCTGATCAATATGGTTGTTTCTAATTTAAGTGTGGCATGAATGTACTTTAAGTATAAGTGGGTGCATGTGTGTGTAATTCTCAAACTGTGCTTCTTAATGCAATTATGGGCAGCTCTCCTGCTTATTCGAGAAAAATCCTGGTGCAAGAGGAACACAGCCAACAACTTATTCAGTACCAAAATAAAATTTGCATGTGCGGAAATCATGCAAGAACATTTCCAAACAAGATACAATATCAAGATGTTTAACATTTTTCCAGTGCAGTCCCCAGGGTAGTTTTAGGGAGAAAAAAGGCAATATTCGGATTTATAGTATACTATGTAAAACTCACCACCCACAGAAGAGTTTTAGAGTTTCGAGTAGATATATTATCGGTCACAAGCTTAAAACCTTGATGTGCATCAACAATCTCCACAATGGTCATTGCACCAAGCAAGAAAAAGACTATTTCACTGACTTCAACAGTTGTTGTGCTCAACTCTTGAACAGCCACATCAGCCGAGGGAGCCTACATCCAATATAAAATAAGGTAAGCAATTACGAACAATCAGAAAAAATCATCTATAAAGGGTAGTTGCGTGATTTGTGCAGAATATAAGATCTCAGCATCTCTATATTGTGTACAGATATGTCTCAACCGAGGGGATTTTTTTAATTTTTTCCACAAATTGTGCAGCACCAAGGGATTGAACCCTGGGCGGGAGCTCCCCAGTCGATGGCCTTTGCCACTGAAAAAAAAAAAACAATCCCCTCGTCATGCCTCCCCATTGTAGGACACCCTGGCCTGTGGTAACAGTGCTGTCCAACCAGGGATTTGTGGCAGTGGTCGCCGGCCTGAATAACGTGTGGATCAACCTGGGAGTTGTGGCAGTGGTCGCTGGACCAGGTAACGGTGTGGCCCAAATCCGGGTGGTTGTGGCAGTGGTCACCGGCCCCAGGTTATGGTGTGGTCCTAGGGTGAGGCCGGGGTTCAGGGATTTTCTCAGTGTACTGAGGGCTTCTTATTAGTATATAAACCATGGGGTGTTCTTTCCCCCACCGGCCAAGATTTTTTTAATATTAATAATAATAAAGCGACACAACTGCACTTTAAAGCTTGTTCTTGATAGCTGCTTGAACCTCGAAAAGAGATGCTGATGGCATGAAGTTGATTACAGGGAGTAACTTACCCCAAGGCTTCTGATAACCCATAGGCAGACAGCCATCAATAATCCAACTCCACTTTTGTTAAATGCCAGTGTTTCCTCAAAAATGATGCCTACATAGCCAAGAGCAAATACCAACACCATTGCAATGTCCTGCAAGGAAAATCAATATATATCAGCTATGTTTGCAACAATCATCAATGCCACATCCACAACAAAACAAAGAGGTAAACTATATAATTAAACTGATAGACGAGGCAATGTTTGAACAACGTGCGAGGAATTAGCTGACCTGATTAGCAGCGACCCAGGAATGGTTGATTGCAGCTGCTCCAGCCAAATTGAGTTAGCCTCGAATGGTGCGCCGACTTCATCAATTGAACATATTGGATCACAATTCATTTCCAATACCTGAAATATTTTGTGAAACAGAAAGGGCATTATTAACTGCAAAGGAGGTAGGAACCACCACATAGTACACACATGCAGGCAAGTCACAAATACTGCACTTAGAACTCGTGTGAAAAGAGATGGAGATCTGTATTTACAAGAAACATCCTACTGAAAAATAGGAATAAACTTGTATGCAGAAGTTCTATACCACTAAAAAAAAAATTTCTCTCGCGTAAACTAAAATTAAACTTACCTGCATATCCATCATGCACTTTCAGGTAGTAGCAGTGCTTGATGAAAATGTATGGCAAGTTTGACTGTTAAAAAATTCAAGAATATGTAGTTACAGTTAAAGATCTTGTTCTACATATATTATTCAAGAAGTTGGATGAGCACACCCAAAGCAGCTGGTATGAATTGGCTAGCGTATGAATGACGGGATAACAAGAGGAAACTGGCAAATCACCCACCCATGGAGGCTTTGACTGCAATTCTTGGTTTCTTCTTGCTTGATTACAAATGATGATACATCTGACACTATATAGCTTACTTGTAGCAATAGATGCTAACCATGCAACTTTATCTCAGATGAACTAATATAACTGATTAATCTAATATCTAGGCTAAACTTTAACCATAGGCCTATATCCCATCCATACAAAGCAGCAAATACACATTACTACATCATCTATGTCATGTAAAATCTTAAATGTATCTTGCTTGAGGAGGTAACGAAAAGTGATGTATGTACATTTAACGGTCATGTAAGCATGTTCAAAGATTTCATTTCAAAAGATTGGCAATCATCAGGCCATGATCATTTCAGTATAAATTAAGAAATCATTCAAATGTAAGGAACTAATGTACTTTCAATTATGTTTAGTGTCTAAATGTACTGCCATAGTACTATTCTTGAGTTTGCACTGAAGTTCATCAAGAATGCACTTTTGCTCAATGGCTCCAATTGCGGTAAGAACCAAGAGGAACTATCTCCCCTAAGACAACAAACGGGACTCACTGCTCAAGTACAGTTTGTTGTCTTTAAATAAACCAAAATTCATAACATTATCTAGTAAAAGAAAACTAAAATTCATAACCGTGGCATGTTTCTACATTTTTTTTTGGAAAACAGCATGTTTATACATATTAACTCCAACTCTTGTACTTGCATTCCCATTCACCAATCATCATTCCATGTGGCCTTCCAAGAACATAAGATTACTCAGCTATGATTTTTTCTATAGATTACTGATATAACTCCGATTGGAAAGTTTACTGATCGCCGTGATGCAGCAGAAATGACTCATGAAGGAGCGATTAGAGCGGAGAGAAAGCCAAGAAAGAGGATACGAAGAGGAGGTCACCTACCTCGTAGTCGCTGCTCTCCTCGGGCGGCGGAGACGAGGAAGACGATGTCGAGGCGCGGCGGAAGCGGAGGCCTCGGCGCCATTGCTTCGCAGGCGGAAGCGGACCCGACAAAGCGGCCAGAGTGCGATGCCGGGTGAGGGATGCTCTGGAGGGGAGGGAGGGCAACGCCGCCCTTGCGCTGGCGAGCAAGCAGGAGGGGAGCGCCATTGCTGCAATTCTTGGCGCGTCCCTTCCTCTGCTCGTATGGATGAGGTTCTCTTTGGACTGCGGCCACTCGACTAGTGCAGGCCGGCCGGTGAAGTAAAATCCGTGATATCATCGCCTGGAGGGCTACGGATCTGACACGTTGCCGTGCGGCCTCTTGCGCGGCAAAATGATTTTGGATCACTCGATGTATGATCGGCTGGCCGACTTCCATGCTTCTTTTCCACAAATTTTGTGAATTTGGACCATTCTAATGCGGCCAAAGAAACATATGTCGTGTATATAACGAAGACAACGTTTGGTGTCGGTCTCTTTGGACCGTTCTCATGCGGCCAAAGAAACATATGTCGTCTATATAACAAAGACAATTTTGGTGTCGGTCTTGATGACGATGGAGGTTGGCCGGAGACGAGGGTGGTCGACCTATATGAATCAACTTGGGAGCAGGCAAGCAAGCATGTTGGAATTCATGCAAGGGCAAACTTGAATAAATAATGCGAGAGTTTCAACAAGGAAGGTAGAGCCTGATTCAATAACGAATCAATTTCAAGAATAAGCGAGAATAATGCAGATGTCCCTAGCTAGCAGCCAAATTAATGATCTACAAAAAGACCAAGAAATGTTTTTTAAAAAAATAGAAGTGCACAATGAGGAATGTTTCTAATCAGAATGTAGGCTTGATGAATCAAGTTTCTAAAGTGACACAAATCGTAATGAGAACAACAAATCCAGACATGTTTGAATCTCATGGACTAATTGTGAGCCGGGTAATCTGATTCAGAAAATTAAAATAGATTATTATGTCATTATGTGGCCAGCTGCTTTAGGATGCGTGCCACTTTTGAAAAAATTCTCTACTTTTTTAGAAAGCAAAAGCTCAACAATGGAAACTGATCATTATCAGTTAACCTTTGTAGTGCAATGCTTTGAATGTACGTTATCCATTTTTGTGGGGGGAGCTGTAAAGATCCATATCGTTTCTTATAGCGTCTTTCTAGAATACAGATGGCACGGCTTCATTGAGAAGAATGAAACAAGCTTGTTCACAACAATAACCGCACATTTCTAAGCTGCTGTTATTCATTTGGAGTAAATATGCAAATATACATAGACCGCCTAGCCTTTATTTGAAAGAGTAGTCCTAATAAACTAACAAACATAGTCTTTAATCCCAGAACCATTCTGCTCTACATAACGAACTTCACTAGCACTCGAGACACTAGGAGCTGGTCTGAATCTGATGTGCCACCTTGGAGCTCAGGGTACTACTAACTTACGACTCCATTTTCTCAGTCTGTTGTTCTAACTGTTCTCAGAGGTATATCTTACAGAGCTGCAAAGGCAAAATTTTTATGAACCCGAAAGAAATGGGATCTCAGCCAGTGAAGTGGGAAGGGGCAGATGTAGATTTTGCGCAGCTAAATAACAGGTTATACCAGCTGCATAACCTGCAAGGGCAAAACCGCTCACCTGCAAATACAAGAATGTTAAAAGCTAAATAACAAGGCCACACCACTTAAACTAGGATGTATGTGTGATACTGCAGGCCTGGTTTAATCAGCTAAGTGATGTTGGCATTCTTAGATATTCTAGTGTGAAAATGAAACTGCAAATTACTTATTGATGTATAATCAACTACTTCAAAGTAACGAAGGACATTCTTACGGAATTCCTGTAATGTAATATATGATACTCCCTCTGTCCCAAAACAGATGTCGTCGTTGCCTTTTTTGACCGCTCGTCTTATTCAAATTTTTTGTGCAAATTTTATTTATTTTTTACAATTTGTTTTATCATTGAATATATTTTAATCATGTCATATTTGTTTTTATATTTAAATAATTTTTTGAATAGGACGAAGGGTTAAACATGATGTCTGGCGACAACTATTTTGGGACGGAGGGAGTATTAGCATTATGTTGTCCCACAGCTCCCCAACATATAGAGAAGTTTACCTTCCGAAAATACCAAAAGAAATCCACCTTCTCCATTCCCATAAAAGCTACTCCTGCCGCAGAGCCAATGATAAGCATCGAACCACCAGTACCAGCACAGAATGCAATAAGCTGCCAGAAGTCCGAATCTTGAGGATATGAAGTCAGGTCATACATTCCCATAGTTGCAGCAACAAGTGGAACATTGTCTACAACTGCTGATGCCACACCAATTGCACTAGCAATAAGATCAGCATTTGGAATATTGGCATCAAGATAGTTTGCTAACTGCCTCAAAATCCCTGCAGATTCCAAGCTGGTGCCAGTGGAGAAAAAACTATTAATGGAGATAAATGATCTTATTTTAAAACAATTAATCTCATTTTAAGTCATGCTTGTAATTGAACAAACTATTAGTGTGGTTGCTAGGGTGTTCCACATTAACCGCATCAATGAAGCATAGACCAATCTACAACATTTCCATTTACCACTAAACGAATACAGAAAAAAAAATATTTCAACCTGAAATTGTAATCTATGGAGTATGAATATTTATAAGACCATGTGCCCTCAAACATAAATAATTTTCAAAGGTCAATGAGTTTCGTAGATAATTATAGTGACAAGAAAAGGAAATAAGAAGGATTACCTTCCAACCGATAAAAGGATCCCTAAGAAGAACAAAATTCCTTGTGTATCTATCCGTGACAGCGCCTGTGGAACTTTGAGTGTCTGCCTTTCAGAGTCACCATAATGTATAGCATCTGTCAGGATCCAGAGAATCCCAAGGCCAAGCATCATGCCCATGAAAGGTGGCAATCCAGTCA
The DNA here is from genome assembly GCA_000970635.1 of Eragrostis tef. Lineage (NCBI taxonomy): Eukaryota > Viridiplantae > Streptophyta > Magnoliopsida > Poales > Poaceae > Eragrostis > Eragrostis tef. The sequence continues at coordinate 30,713 of LAPY01002525.1, forward strand.
GAGCTTTAAAGACTGGAACAAATACTAATGCGCCAACTCCAACAGCTAGTACAAGCTGTCCCCGAGGAGCCATCTGCTCTGATGACACCAAGCTGGATGATTTTTGAGACGATCCATTCGCTTCACTATTTGTAACATATAACAATTTGTTAACTAAGACGCTATCAATATTGTTTCATATCATATATTGTAATTTGTCGCTGTTTAACAACCTGGTGAAGGACATCAAAGCCAGTGGAACTGCCAGTGAAACAACTGAAGGAATAAACAAGCCCTGCAAGATCATAAGCCATCCAGCTAATTTCATGATAAAAAGAAGTGGCATTTTGCAGAAGTGACATGCAGAAAAAGACAGGCATCAATTGATCTTTGAAGCATCATTTGATTGAAGACATCAGCATGCAATCTTGATCAATAATGTTCCAATGAAAACTAGAATGTGAAATTAATAAGACTAACAAACTATTTCAGAGAGCATCAAATGGGAATAATTATATGTATGAACCTACGGCACAACCCAGGAACAGTGGTGAAAGGCTGACCTGTATAATTTTCAATGTTGTAATCTGCCCATGAATCCACAACATAGTAGTTGTCACATCACCAATTGGTGTCCACGCACCGCCAGCATTTGCTGCTATTACAACAACAGCACCTAACAACCTGTTCCAATAAGCCAACATTTTACCCCCTCAATGTGCTAAATAATATTCCACTAACCCATTTATTTACAGATTTGGTGAATAAAACACACTGCTATTACAACAACAGCACCTAACAACCTGTTCCAACAAGCCAACGTTTTACTCCCTCAATGTGCTAAATAATATTCTACTAACCCATTTATATACAGATTTGGTGAATAAAAAACAATCTTTAGACCAACCTGAGGACATGAAGTAACTAATAATGTTGTATTCGTCTATATTACCACGATCCTAATCCTTTTCTAAGAGAGGGCTAGTAACAACAGTCAGTTTAATGCAAGAATGCAAATCATATGAGTTGGCCAAAAACTGCCACATACGAAGGAGAGGAATGTCTTTATTTCTTACAAAGTATTCAATCAATCCGCAAGGGGCGGTTGCTTTTCTTCTATGTTTTATTAGTAAGGCATACTTTTGTTTCTCCTCAAAGTTTTTTAAGGTGGCAAAATAGATTGAAGAAGCAGGGAAGGCAAAGTCACACAGGGGTGCAGAAAGTGAATAAAATATATGAGCTACTATGCACCGATAAACTCAACCCATCAACTAAGTTGATGGCCAAAGGTGCGCAATTCACTTATACTTCCGATACAAACAAATATCCATGGGGGGTGAGGACGGGGGTTGTTAGTTGTGAAACTATATTTTGGGTAAAAGTGTGTTTAAATCTTCTGACATAATGACTGAATCATTGTTTTCTACATCCCCACGTGATCGTGACCATTGTTTGGCAGGAAATGCAGGAACAGACTCCTGCTCAGTAAGGGTCAGGGCAGGATGCAGGAGGGCCTATCAGCATCTCTTAAGATTTAAAGAGACAGACAGAATATCATAATCTTTTTGCATGTCGAATACGAATTCTGTAACCAATTTTTCTGTTCCTATTGTACCCCATTTAACTAGTATCTAACCAATATAACAAAAAAAATATGCTAGACACTATATTGATCCCAGAAGTTATTCTGGCCACATACAAAGCACGGAAAATAAACATATGTATAGTGGTGCAAGAATATGAAAATTTTGAGACAGAATAAATCATGATATAGTAGAAAAATTTATTGTATCATTTGCAAGCATAATAGGTTATATATTAAATTAAATTTAATACTTTCTGTATTCTGATGGAGGTACTAGCTTCCGAAGCAATGACACCATCACAATGGTGGAAGTCAAGTTGTCGAGGACTGAACTCAGGAAGAAAGTCACAATGCCAATCTGAAATAAGGAAAAACATGCATAAAAATAATGCAAGATATTGAACAGTCCTACAACAAAAATTATCAATTAAGGTTTCAAGGCAGTTGGTTGTACTCTGATGTTTTGCCTTTTTTGAAATGGTTGTAAATAATTAAAAAATATTTATTCAAGCCATTTACAATATTTGTAACAACTTGACGATAAAAAAACAAATATTTAGGCAATCTTTTGTTCAGTAAATTATATAATAAAATGACTGTGGCACCAACTCAAAATATTAACGGTGGATCCAGCTAATTATTCTCTTGTGCATGCACACTCCATGCTTATTATATGGTTTAAATTGACTGTGCAAAAAATAAGGAGTATGTCATATGAGGAAAAATTGAGAAAAACGTATTCTGATGTGTAGCACCAATTTTTCTTTTTTTAAGAAAAACAAGTGGAGAGACATCCCAAAGGCATTGCACTTAATTCAAGACAAGACCTGCCCAGGGCACCTATCGCTCCTCGAAATCTAACACACGGAAGAACCTTTTTTGTGAGAACGAGGATTCTAGCCCTGGATGGCAGCCTCACAATTGGAGGTCTTACCACCACACTATCAACACTCTCTCTAGTGCCAACTATTTGGGAAATATGAATATCTATTCAAAAAGTTACATTTATATCGAAAGGGAGGCAGTATGTAGCAGCAGAATCATGTGATATTGCAATTTGAATACCAAATCAGCCACCATGTGCAGTACTTAAAAAGAGAAGTACTGCACCATGCACGTCCTCACATTGCACTACTTATATTGCTTGTCTAGAAATTTGGTAAGTCTACATCCCTCAAGTACATTTGAAAAGGTACATCATGCACATTTGGGATTGGGACACATGTAGCTAGGCATCAAAATATCATTATTTACCCCCCCCCCCAACC
>LAPY01002525.1:34885-45328 GCA_000970635.1 Eragrostis tef
CATGTGATATTGCAATTTGAATACCAAACCAGCCACTGTGCGCAGTACTTAAAAGGAGAAGTACTGCACCTCATATTGCACTATTTATATTGCTTGTCTACAAATTTGGTAAGTCTACATCACTCGAATATATTTGAGAAGGTACATCATGCACATTTGGGATGGGGACACACGTAGCTAGGCATCAAAACATCATTATTGGTACTTGAAATTTGAATCAGATTTAACAGCCTCCTTACATGGTCAATGAATACCGAAACTCAAAATCGCTCTCCATATGTCTCACGCAAATCACAAATAAGCATGGCATTTTGTTTGCCTTTGCACAGATTTCATTTTTTTTTTCTCTTGAATACCTGGGAGAGTTGCGCATCTCTGTATTGATAGAGGAGGAAAAAAACGGTCACTTACAAACACCGTCACCTCACTCCCAACCAAGCTGTAAGGGGCTGTAAATACGATCTTGATGTAAACTGATCTTAATCCCTTTTTTAATGGATCAATTCACAATCTTTAATAGCAACTACACTAATAAAAAAATGACATAAATCTGAGCTAAAGCACCGATGGGGTACTCGTACATGGAGTCTAAGTCTAAAATATGGCAAAAAAAAAACATATGGCAATACGCAATCTTCTAGAAGATTCTAGTGCAAGTGGAACAGAGCCAACAATTTGTCCTCAGTATAAAAAAAAATTGCATGTGCGGAAATTGTGCGCAAAAACTTCAAAATCAAAACAGGATAAAAAGATGTTTAACATTTTCCAGTGCAATATGCACACGGTAGTTTTAGGGGGAAAACAGCAATATTGGGATTCAAATGATACAGACCAAAAACAGATAGATTTACCAATAGTTTGTGACATAATCCAAACCTAGCTTCTTTTTTTCTTCTCGAAAATGCGGGAGAGCGAACCTAGCTTCATGCAGTGACAGTAACTAATAGGACGTGAGAACTTTCATTTCAGCTAAATTGGTCATGAGGCTGCATAAATTAAGGTCCTATATACAATTACACCTGATAGATATCATAAATAATATTTGAATGTTCAGTCACCAGATGAAAATGTCAGTTAAATTAAGGAGCTAGGTGACTTATAAACAGGCACATCGAAGGGGACCCTAACTTGGTCGAATAAGCACAAATCCGCACCCTGAACCAGGTGAGCAAGGCTTAGTTCCTACCAAGGCCACAGAACATAATCCTTATTTGGAATGGAAAGACATTTTCAAAATCTGTAATCTAGGTTGCGAGGGCAAAAAAGCTCTTCTCATTCATAGATTGGAAAGGATGTATGAACTTTCCAACTTACTATATGTAAGTTTAGATGAGGAATTTAGAAGTGTAGTAGGAAACCAAGAACATGAACTGCAACTTGGGCTTGCCACAGCTAGAAGCTAGGTAGAAAGCAAGAAGTAATGAGGATGAGACTAGATCACAAAAAGCATAGTGGAAATAAAAGATAATCTCAACAGAAGCATTGGAATTAATACATTTTATGAGATCTACTGACGGACACAGAGCACTCACAATGAGAAATGCACGAAAGGAGAAAAAACGGATGGAACAATTTTTTGATTTCTCTGGATTCAGTTCAAGGTCAAAACTAACATTTTTTAAGGGAGTTTATGTTCATTTCAGATCAAATATTGCATGCTTTTTAATTGAGAAGAATGGTATGCATCTAGACTGAACAACTAAGAATAAGCTGATCAACACTGAGTCACAAACAGAAGCTAAAAGATCATGAAATTTTCTATCTGGGCCTCTCCTGAAAAGTGGAAAAAGTTTCTATCTGTACTGGACAGAACTTTGATTCTAAATCCCAGCGTAGAACTAGAATGTTTACTACTATTATCATACTGCAGGTGAAACAGTTCCTCATGTTGACTATTTGAAGATACTTCTATTCAAATTGAAAGTATATATTGCTCAATGGTAACACAGAGCTCAACGACCAAAGAGTATACTATGTAAAACTCACCACCCACAGTAGAGTTTTAGAGTTTCGAGTAGATATATTATCAGTCACCAGCTTAAAACCTTGATGGGCATCAACAATCTCTACAATGGTCATTGCACCAAGCAAGAAAAATACTATTTCACTGACTTCAACAGTTGTCTGGCTCAACTCTTGAACAGCTACATCAGTTGAGGGAGCCTACATCCAATACACAATAAGGTAAACAATAAAGGCCAATCAGATAAATTCATCTATAAATAACTGCTTGATTTGTGGAGAATATAATATCTCAGCATCTCTATCAATGTGTACAGATATGCCTCTAAAGTCTCGACACGCAATTAATAATAATGAGAAAGCAGCACAAAAGCACTTTATAATAATAATAACAATAAAGCTTGTTCTTGTTAGCTGCTTGAGCATCGAAAGGAGCTGCCAATAGGCTGATGTTTTCTGGGAGTAACTTACCCCAATACTTCTGATAACCCATAGGCAGACAGCCATCAATAGTCCAACTCCACTTTTGTTAAATGCTAATGATTCCTCAAAAATGATACCTGCATAACCAATAGCGAAGACCAATACCATTGCAATGTCCTGCAAGGAAAAAAAATATATACTTAACCATTGCAATAATCATCAATGTTGCACCACAACAAAACAAAGAGGTAAAACTATGTAGTTAAACTGATAATGGGGGCAATGTTTGAACAGGGTGAGAGAATTAGCTGACCTGATTAGCGGCGACCCAGGAATGGTTTATTGCAGCTGCCCCAGCCAAAGCTGTTGCAAATATAGTTAAAGCTTTCCGGAGATCATTTTTTGGTTTGTAGTTATCCTCAAAGTACTGTGAGCTAACTTCATCAACTGAGCATAACGGATCACAATTCCCGGTCGTCTCCAACAACTGAAATGTTGTGAAATAAAAAGGCATTATGCCATTATTAACTGCATAGGAGCAAGGTTTGAATTACCGCGGTAAACCGGACTGGTTTTCGCAAAAATCGGAAAAACCGGTCCGGTCCGGTTTACCCGGTAGTCCGGTTTTCCATTTTAAATTTGCAGTCCAATGGTGAAAACCATTCACGTAGATTAGATCGTTTTGTGTGGCAAAAAAATCGAGAAAGTTTCAGTATAGAACAAGGAAGAAAAAAAAAAGAAAAAACCATTTTTATGAACCAGCAAGTTTTATCTATTTTTTTGACTGACGAAACGATAGAATCTACGTGTTTCGTTTACAACATTGGGCTGCAAATTGCATCTAATTTATTTACATGTTTTTTGTTTGCTTTTTTGAAATTTTCAAATTTTAGCACTTTTTTTTTCATTTTTTCCTTAAACCGGTTTACTAAAATTCATGTCTGGTTTACCGGAAATTTCGTCCAGTTTACCGGAAATTTCGACGTTTTTTGATTCAAATTTCGTCATTTGAATTTCGTTCCGGTTTCCGACCGGTTTTTCCGGTTTTCGCGGTAACCGGACATACCGGTCCGGTACGGTTTTTCCAGTCAAAATGAAATTGCAAACCTTGCATAGGAGGTAGCAACAACCACACAGTATACACATGCAGGCAAAGTCACAAATACTGCACTTAGAACTCATATGCAACAACATCGAGATCTATAAGTATCCTACTGACAAATGGGCATAATTAGTATCGCAGAAGTTATACCACTCAAATGAAACCTCCCACCCTATCTCATAAACTAAATTGAAAACTTACTTTCATATCCATCATGCACTTTATGGTAGCGGCAGGATTGATTAAAATGCACGGCATGTTTGACCGTAAATAATTCAAGAATATGTATTTCCAGATAATGATCTTGTTCAACAAGTATTATTAATGAAGTTTGATGCACACATTTTGCGTGGACTACCAAATGAAAATTTAAAAATGAAATTCAAGTATAATAGCAGATCCATAAAATGGTATTTCTGCCTTAACAATGTGATAGTTGCTGGAATAAAAAATCATTAAATCAACAATCCAAGCTAGAATGCATAATTTTGACGTTTGTAGAAACCAAAGGAGCAGGTATGAATTGGCTAGGGTACAACGGGATAGCAAGAGGAAACCGGCAGGTCGCCCTCCCTTGGGGGTTCTGCTGCTATTCTTGGTTTCTTCTTGCTTGAGTACAAATGAATATATACTTGGCATTATATAGTCGACTTGTAGCAATAGATGCTAACCATACAACCTTATCTCTAACGAACTAACAGACTAATGACTTGATTAAACTTATCTCTAACAAACTAACAGATCGGATTAATCTTATTTCTGGGCTAAACTTATATATCCCGTCCATAACATTACAAAGCAGCAAATATGCATTTCTATATCAGCTATGTCATGTAAAATCTTAAATGTAAGCTTGACCAAGGAGCTAACAAAAAGAGATGTGTGTGCATTTAGTGGTTCATGTAAGCATGTTCAAAGATTTCATTTCACAAGAGTTACAATCCTCACGCAATCAATATTTCAACATAAATTAAGAAATCATTCATATGTAAGGAATTAATGCACTTTCAATTCTCTAGACTACTAGAGTTTCTAAAATGTAGTGCCATAATACTATTCATGAGTTTGCATTGAAATTCATCAAGAATACACTTTTGCTCGATGGCTCCAATATGCTGGAAGAACCAAGAGGAGTTATCTCCCTTTCAACCCACCCCCAAAAATGAAGCAGAACAGCGAATGGAACTCACTGCTCAAATTGAGTTTTTTTCTTGAACTCCAAAACATGTACTTGTATTCCCATTCACCAATCATTATTCCTATGTGCCATTCCAAGCATATAACGTTGCTCAACAATGCTTATTCTAAATACTACTGACATAACTCTGATGCAATCTTTTAAATCATCATCTTGTTATTCGACCTAAAAAGAAAAACATCACTCTCAGTCAAACTATTGACTCAAAGTAGGAACTTCGCTTCCAACAGAAAGTGAAACTGAGATAAGCCGCATTGCGATCTGTTGTAATCGGCTAGCTGCATCGATTCGGCCATGTTTAATTTCTCCCAGTGCAGCATCTAAGCGCGCTAGCACAGCAATCCGCCAAGGTTGCTCGTGACGGAATGATTAGAGCGCCGAGGAAGCCAGAAGGAGGGTACAAAAAGGAGTTTACCTACCTCGTAGTCGCTGCTATCCTCGGGCGGCACCGGCGGTGGAGGCGAGGAAGACGAGGACGAGGCGCAGCAGAAGCGGAGGCCCCGGCGCCACCGCTTGGAAGGCGGGAGCGGGACCACCGAAGCTGCCAGAGGGCGGTTGTGCTGGCGCCGCGTGAGGGATGCGCTGGAGGGGAGGGAGGGCGACGCCGCCCTTACGCCGGCGAGCAAGCAGGTGGTGAGCGCCATTGCTGGAGTTTTTGGGGCTTCTCTTCACTCCACTTGGTCTATCCGAGGAATCGTGTAGAATCTTTGACTTCTCTAGAGCAGTGTTTGGATTCATGGAAGTGGATGGCTTCTGGCCGGGTTAGGGAAAATGAAAGGTGGCATAGACTTCAAGCAATGTTTGGTTGACAGGATTCGATAGGGAAAGGATTATGAGAGGAATTCATTTTTCATCATCTTAACCTAATGGAAAGGGTTCGGTTTAAATTGAGATTAAAAAAATAGATTGGATTATAGGGAAGTCGGACCGTGATTTAGCTTGTTCGCTTCGCTGCTTTGCAGCAGCTACAGTGTTCGCAGTTATTTTTTCAGCAGCCGCTACATTGACGGGGTTGCACACGCAGAAGTTGTAAATTTGTGTTACTAAATGTCAAAATAGTTGTAATTTGTTAAATAGACTTTAAATATTGTAGTTTTGTGATAAAAACAAAAATAGTTGTAGGTTTGTAAAATTTACTTATTAAGTTAAAATTCAGAGGTCATCCACGAATTCCATCTGGCCACCCAATCCTACCAACCTAGCTCTTACTGGACCGTGACAGCTTCACCGTAAACACTACCAGTATTGTCACGACACTCAAGAGCGCTAGTTATAAATAGCGCAATAGGGCTTTTCACTACTGTAATTTTCTAAAAATAGCGCTAGTTTATAAATACCATGATCGAGCGACTCAAGAGCGCTACTCATGTGAAGGCCAGCGCGTACAAGAGGAGTATATGGTGATTAGACAGGACAAGTCAAACATCATCTTGGTTGGAAACACAAGGGACAAGACGATTAGAAACATATTCCTTATTGTATACTTGTACATTTTTTTTTTTTGAAACATTTCTTGGTCTTCTTTAGATAGAACTAGAGTGATCTTAAGTGGATCATGATGTTGGCGGCTCTAGAGACATTTTCATCATTCTCTTCTTGAAATTGATTCATCATTTAGTCAGGTAATTTTCACCTTTCTCATTAATACTTCACATTATTTAACCAAAATCCTCCCCAAGACCATCATGTAAAATATTTCACCCATGAGGATCCTAAGTTTGAAGGTTAGATTTGGAAACAAAGACAACATCACCGATGGCATCCTACTATCGATGTGGTGTGCAAGCGGGTCGTGGGATTGCTACTTGCTTCATCTCTCTACCTTCTTCCAAAGTTCAAATCAAATTGAAGCAGTACCCACAGCATGTCCAAGAAAAAGTTTCGATGGATACATTTCATGTACAGTGAATGAAGATAAGCCTCCTCGTTTCACGTGCTTTTTATTTTGCATTTAGTCCATGTTAAGCTGCATCGCAAGGTCTAGCATGGGGATACTCAGCATGTTCGCCTCGCTACGACGACGACAGCCCCTGGTCGTACGCATGCACGCTGCTCAAGGTCCGGCGGTCAGCGTCGGGGGCCTACTGCCTGCTCGTCATCCACGGCGGCAAGGTGCTTCTCCTCCAGTCCCGGCAGCTGGGGGCGAGAGGCGCGAGTGATGGTCGCCAGAGTCTGCGAACGTTGCTGCGCGGGACACACGCCATCGTGCACCGCGCCGTCGTGTGATAGCCCCGACTCATGTTCGCGCTGCTCTCGCTGCCAATGGCCGGCGAAGGGGTCGCCAAGGGTGTGTTCGCACCGCTCCATTGTAGCAGGAGGACGAGCCTGCTGAGGTTGCTTCCGGACGGCACGCTTTGCTTGGTCGAGGAAGCCGGCGACGGCAGGATAAATGTGAGCTGTCGAATCTGTGATGCAGGAGACATGTTCCGCGTCCGTGACGATGCCTTGAAGTTGAACGGGCATTGGTCGCCGAGAAGGAGGGTCAGCCTAAGGCAGCTTATGCCGCACGTCCAGGATGTCGGGACAACAGCGGTGACGCTGCGGGTGTTCTGCGAGACAAGCAACGACGTGTTCTTCGCGGCCAGGACAGATCTCGAGGAGTGTTGTTTCATGATAGACGTTGATACCATGGAGGCCAAAAGGCTCCCCAGCACCACCATGGACGGCGAGCTGTCGAGAGACATGTACGGGTATGTGAGATGGACCAGGTGGCATATCCGGGCACACTTTGAGATTCAGCCAACCTAATACCGAATGTTGACTGAAATTTTGGTATATATGTTTTGGTTGATTTTTTTTTTCATGTTGCAATAGATTCTTTTGTATGCTGCAAAAAACTTATATCGAATGTTGCATCGATGTTTCTTTTCATTTTTCTTTATTACACAATATGTTGCAATAAGGTTTCACTATATGTTGCAATTTGTCATGTTGCAAATGTTATTTTTAGAAGTTTCAGTAAATGTATTTGTATGTCACATTAGTTATTTCTGGATGTTGCAATGTTGGCTACAGTCGACTAAGCAAAATAGTAAATACGTTATATGAAAGCACATGAACATATGGATGTTGATCGGAAATTTTTGTCCTATGTTTCTACCCACTGCTCGGCCATCCAATTGTTTCGCTAATCCTACATTTTGGCGTGTAGATTCCAAATGTTGTGGATTATAAACTATTCAATAAGTGACAACTAGTTCGCCCCCATTGATTAGTGATGTTAAAATATTATGAAATTATTTGTAACTAAAACCCATATGTATATTTCATTTATAAATTTGTGCTGCAATAAATTGTTTATATATTTAACACTAAAAGATATCTCAAGGTTGTGCTTTCGTGTCTCCTTAAATTAGCCAATACCAGTTTGTATCCTTTCAACACGTGGAGGCAATCTGTTTGCTACCCATACAGGGCTTATAATCCTCTAATGTTTCACTTCCTACATGCATGCACCGAACGCCAGAACAGGCCCTCTATATTTCCCTTTCCTACATGCACCCCGCGTCAAAGCAGACCCTCTAATATTTCCCTTCCTGCACCGGCATGCACCCAACACAACAACACAAAACCAGCATTTCAAATAAGTGATGAGGTTCGATTGAGAATCACAAATACGATGAGATGTTCTATGTAGCATCAAACTATTATACCTAGTTGTTTGGTTGACATATTAAGTGAATGAAGGATGGAATATGAAAGTATTAGCTTTGTTTGTAACATGGACAGATAAAAAAGATATAGAACAATATCTATTGTGGAAGGATGTTGGCAATCAAAAAGCTAATTTCTAAGATGTTCTCAACATAAGATGAGATACAAAACACTGAAGATTTGGAAAGCTCATCTGAGGGGGAAGTTTCTCTAATTTCTTTAAATATTGATAAAAATGGAAATAATGTTCTAGTAGTTACTACAGAGTGGAGAATAATCTGTCAATCCTCATTCAAGTTGTAAAAATGTCATAGCACCCAGAAGACTTCCAGATCTGGCTTTACACAACCGAAATACCATAACGGAAAGTGCGGGTTCAATCAGATACCTTAGCTAGTGCAGAACTCCTTAAACTTCCCTCCACAACTAATAAATCATCATCATCATCATCATCATCTAAATTCAACCCATAGACATAGCCTAGCAAATCTGAAAGCCAAACATTGAAGTCGCCTGCATACCTCCTTTGTTCAAAAGATGGGTGTGTATCTTTACTATGCGAGTATGTTCCATGTTTGCCGTCACCACGCTCCTTGCTCATCCCTAAAACCTTAGTTTCCAACGGGCAGTTAGAACCATAAAAAAAAACACTTCATTTGCATTTGGGGAAATGTCATGTGCATTCGCAAAGTAGAATAGCTTATAATTGGCAATAGTACCAATCATGGGTGTCTAGCATGGTAATTTCCACAATGCTAGAAGACTGATCTCAGAAGCTGCACAAAACCACTTAAAGATTTTCTTTTAGAAAAATAAATTATAGCCACTCAAAAAACATGTAAATTATTGATTCAAATGAAAGAGTGGACGGGTTGCTTTTTAGCGAATGTGCAAATAATTCTTTTTATATCAAAGCACATCGATACATAAGTTCTTTTTTGATAAAGGGTAAATTAATATTCTAACATTTTGTAGTGCAAGGAGTGGATTACAATACTTGAGAGAAAAACACACATGTAACAATGAGATACATGTATTGTAGCGAGTATGCACTTTACGGACGTCAACAAAGATGTAGGTACTGTCAGAGGTCACCCGACGCAAGGAGGACCATGCCGGCCCCGTCCTGGAACCATCGAAGACCGTGACGTCGAAAGACGCCACATCCATCTTGATCTTTTCTCTAGGTAGACCACATGCAGGGCAGCGGTTGTAATATCTACGGCTCAAAATACGGCTTAGACCTGTTCGCATGTGGTGGGATCCACCTCATAAAATATCTATGTCTTCGTCGTTGCTTCGTGTAAAATAGTTAACAGAGCATGTTGTGGTCGGGTTTATAAGTTGGTTTTGCTCAAGTTCAACTAATAACCATATGAGACTATGCTTCCGACATTACAATGATTCGCGTTATGCGGTAGTTGCGCTAGCTACAGTAACCCACCTCCACAGAGCTTGTTTGAGCCGAAACTGCTCGGTCGCAATTCTACCGATGCACTTACTAACACCGCGTGGGGGCGGAGTGTGCTGTTGTGTGGGCGCACATATTGGACGAGTGCAGGTGTCGAGTGTCGGAGCCGAGCTGTGGCAACGCCTGGCGCTAGCATGGCGTGAGGAGGCCCATGCTTCCACGTCGACACCACGGCATGGATGATGATGACCGGCCCTTGCCATTAATGCTGGAGGTACGACTGTCTAGCTGGGCCCCCAAGGCCTGGACTGCTATCTAGGAAAATGCTAACTTTTAGAATTCCAGCGAAAGCGCTTTTTTTTTTAGCAAAAGCCAAAGCGCAAATGAAATACATAAGAAGGAACGAAGGGAATGATATTTCAACTTTCATCAATGGATTTTGCCCATGCGCGCTCGCCTCTTCCGGAGACAGAGCTTTCTTCTACTCCCTCCGTCCCAAAATAGTTATCACTAGACATCATGTTTGACCTTTCGTCTTATTAAAAAAATTATTTAAATATAAAAATAAATATGTCATGATTAAAATATATTCGATGATAAAATAAATTGTAAAAAATAAATAAGGTTTGCGTAAAAAATTTGAATAAAACGAGCGGTCAAAAAAGTCAACAGCGACAACTATTTTAGGACAAC
>LAPY01002525.1:60645-71500 GCA_000970635.1 Eragrostis tef
CCTCTCCGGCCTCCCCGCAGGCAGAGCTCGATTTGAGGCGGGGCCGAGCTCGATTCGAGCCGGGACGCCTCGTCGGACCGCGGATTTGGAGGCCTCGTCTTCCTTTCTCCCTCTCTCTCGAGCTCGCCAAGATCCGCTCACGCTGCTACACCCTCGCCGCCGCCGACGCTCCCAGCAATGGCAAGATCAACGTGCGCATTCACGCGCGCGTCCAAAACTGATACTCTGACCCACCAAAATCTTGCCGTAGCAATTAGAATTCCCAGCAGAGAAATAGTTGAGCTGTCTCGTTCTTGTAATCTGCTAGTAAAATCCTTCCTGTTTTTCTGGTAATCTGCTTTGTTCTCCGCATCGATTGAACCAAGAACAGAAGGTAGAGTCACATGTCGAAAGAAGAACTGAATTGCTTCTCCTGCCTGTTTTTCTGCCGCTGGCTGCTGGGTTGCTTCTCCTGCCTCATGGAGCGCATCGACAAAGTCAGGCTGGGACGGGTGCTTCCCGCAGCGCGGCGGCAGCACGGTGTAAGCCGGGGCGTGTGATTTGGGTTTTGGGATGGTTGTTCCGTTGGAGATGCACGTATTTGGGACTCCTGTTTTCACTCTTTTGAACATCAATTTTGGGTTTAGGAGTTAGAGATAGCCTAACTCTTGCCAAAGTCTGAATTTCACCCCTGAACTCCGATACCGGGTAAAACACAACCTCCAAATGTGAAAACCAGACGAAACACAACCCGGAGACAATTCCACCCGGTTTTAGTCCGTGTGAAACAATTTTTTATTGAGCTAACTCTTGTTCTTTTTGTTCTTCTTATATTATGAGAACTAAGTTCGTGTGAGAAATACAAAAACTCTAATCTGATTCACATAATTTTAATCCAATAAGGCGTATGAATTCAGGTGGGAGGAGGATTTATACTTCATCATACTTTTACAAATTCCACCTCCCTCTTTCTATGCGTCTTCCTTAGATCAAGATCATGTAGGTCAGATTAGAGTCTAACGTATTTCTCACACGAACCTGGTTGCCCTTTTCTTTTCCTTGTGTGCTTCCTCATCCCTCCACGCTCTCTATTTTCTCGCCATCGGAGCACTAGTCCGGTCGCCGCACCGCTGGCCTCTTCCTCTCCAGATTTGTGTAGCCGTCATTTCCTTCCTTTCCAGCGATGTTCGCCGCCCCCTTCCCCTCCAGGCTCTAGCGCTAGCGACTGCTGCCCTCTAATGGGTCGTCGAGCCGCCCTCAATGAGCTTCCCGACAGAAACACAAAGCAGATTGGGGAGCTCTACAGCAGCTTCGAGCTATTGAAACCATCCTCGAACTGAAGCAGTTGAGGGAGCCATGGCATGCAGCAGTGTCCCGATTCCCGAGCTGTCGCTGCACATCCCCGTACACCGCACGCACCCGAGCTGTCGCCACGCCGTGCTGCTTTGGTCTGTCTCCACGGGTGAGAGGAGCTGCAGGTCCCGTCTCCGCGTGCTTGCGCGACATCAATAAGGCTTCGTCGGTAGCGTCCCCCGTCAGTGCGCTTCATCGCCGAGGACTGGCCACTACGCGGTGGTCATGGGAGACGGCGGCGCCCTGAGGAAAGGAAGTGCCCAATATGCGATGCAGGTAGTTCTGGTGGGGCCCGCCACGTGGGACACTGAAAGTTGGGTCCTGGTGTATCCAACTCACCCAAAACCAGTTTCAACTAGGTGTGGCCTGTCAATTGAACGGTTTTAATAGTTAGAGGTTGTAAATTAGACGGTTTTGGGTTCCGGATTGAAACTTAGACTCTGGCAATAGTTCAGGAGGGTTAAATGGACTAGTTTCTTTTGGAAACGGTGGGCGGGGTTGAAAGATCCAGGTCGTCTCGACGTGCGTCGCGCCGCCATCTATTGTTGTTTCGATGCTGGAACATTGTCGCCGCTGCTTGAGGAGCTCTGGAGGTGTCTGGGATTAAATGGGCTGAATAAGCTGGCCTTGCTGGGCCGAATCAACGGTCGGATGGGCTAGTTGTAAAAAGTCCTATTTGCCTCTCTCAACTCTTATATATTTTTTGAGGCAAACACGAGAGCTTTTATTCAATAACAGCAGGATTACAAAATGAAGTTGTTGCCTCCCTAATCCAGTTCGGGTGCAATCAACCCAACTACAAATTCTAGACGAAGGCGAAGCCATTCTCGCGCAACAGTGTGCCGCCGAGTTTGCCCCCCGTCTTACAAAACAAACATTAAAAGAGGTAAAAGACTTGCCTAGCTCTCGGATCTCATGCCATAAGCCACCAACGGGCGACCTGTCTCCATCTTCCGATTGAATAAGATTCACTAGCGGCAAGCAATCCATCTCCAGGACTACTCTGCTGAAGCCATGTGCCACTGCTAGCAGCAGACCATCCCTCGCTGCAATCGCCTCAATAGTCATCACATCAGGAAGGAACTCGTACCATTTTGCCTCAGCTACAAGCACCGCTGCTTGATGATCCCTAATCACAACTCCACTGCCACCCGATCCCAACTGAGGATTAAAAGAGCCATCAGTATTCACTTTGACATAGTTTTCTCCTAGTGGTCTCCATGTTTCCTTCTGACGGATTTCCTTCACATCTTTATCACACTAGATCTTCCAACATATTTGCGATATGCTTCACTGCAGCCTTTGGTTCCCATTGGTGTCTTCCATGTCTTCTAGCATTTCGCCCTGACCAAAGAGACCATATGCCACAGATAAAGAGTGATGCCTCTTTCATGGAGCACAACTTTCCCAACAGAAGATCAGTGCGCCATGTCAATGGATGTAAGTCTGGTAACTTTTTCCTCATAATCTCTTTTACCGCCTGCCAGAACTGTCTTGCGAAGGAGCACTTGATCCCAATATGATACAAGTTTTCACTAGGAGCACCACAAGCTTCACAATAGCTCTCCTGCAACACATGTCTTCTTTTCAGTTCCGCGTTAGATGGAAGAAAATCATTGACTACTCTCCACCAGAAAACACGTATTTTTGGCGGTATTTTCATCTTCCATAGCACTTTCCACCACAGCTTGTTCCCTCAACTCTTATATGAGGTGCAACTTTTACCTGTAATTACAAAATAGGGTGGCCTAACTCCCTTAACTCTTTCTCTTACTTCAGTTTACCTTCCTCAGCGATATTGTAAACTGCTAGGGAGCTATTCTCTAAAATAAAACATCAGCAAACAAACTACTCTAACTAGTCAAAATGCACGTACAAAGACTTTATCGTACAAAGAAAATAATATGAAATGAAGTTGTTGCCTCCCTAATCCAGTTCGGGTGCAATCAACCCAACTACAAATTCTAGACGAAGGCGAAGCCATTCTCGCGCAACAGTGTGCCGCCGAGTTTGCCCCCCGTCTTACAAAACAAACATTAAAAGAGGTAAAAGACTTGCCTAGCTCTCGGATCTCATGCCATAAGCCACCAACGGGCGACCTGTCTCCATCTTCCGATTGAATAAGATTCACTAGCGGCAAGCAATCCATCTCCAGGACTACTCTGCTGAAGCCATGTGCCACTGCTAGCAGCAGACCATCCCTCGCTGCAATCGCCTCAATAGTCATCACATCAGGAAGGAACTCGTACCATTTTGCCTCAGCTACAAGCACCGCTGCTTGATGATCCCTAATCACAACTCCACTGCCACCCGATCCCAACTGAGGATTAAAAGAGCCATCAGTATTCACTTTGACATAGTTTTCTCCTAGTGGTCTCCATGTTTCCTTCTGACGGATTTCCTTCACATCTTTATCACACTAGATCTTCCAACATATTTGCGATATGCTTCACTGCAGCCTTTGGTTCCCATTGGTGTCTTCCATGTCTTCTAGCATTTCGCCCTGACCAAAGAGACCATATGCCACAGATAAAGAGTGATGCCTCTTTCATGGAGCACAACTTTCCCAACAGAAGATCAGTGCGCCATGTCAATGGATGTAAGTCTGGTAACTTTTTCCTCATAATCTCTTTTACCGCCTGCCAGAACTGTCTTGCGAAGGAGCACTTGATCCCAATATGATACAAGTTTTCACTAGGAGCACCACAAGCTTCACAATAGCTCTCCTGCAACACATGTCTTCTTTTCAGTTCCGCGTTAGATGGAAGAAAATCATTGACTACTCTCCACCAGAAAACACGTATTTTTGGCGGTATTTTCATCTTCCATAGCACTTTCCACCACAGCTTGTTCCCTCAACTCTTATATGAGGTGCAACTTTTACCTGTAATTACAAAATAGGGTGGCCTAACTCCCTTAACTCTTTCTCTTACTTCAGTTTACCTTCCTCAGCGATATTGTAAACTGCTAGGGAGCTATTCTCTAAAATAAAACATCAGCAAACAAACTACTCTAACTAGTCAAAATGCACGTACAAAGACTTTATCGTACAAAGAAAATAATATGATGTACAATGTACGTATTATTAAAAAAAACATTTCTGACACATTATTGTATTTAAGTACCATAAAGACATTAACACGGCAACCTCAAGAATCTGATAAAATAACGACATTGTTTAAATTTAAAGACGCTAATTGAATTTGAGACATAAAAGACATGACATGGCGCATAGTTCTTATTCATTATCGATAACAATAGCGACTAAATTATTATTGTATTTAAGTACCATAAAGACATTAACACGGCAACCTCAAGAATCTGATAAAATAACGACATTGTTTAAATTTAAAGACGCTAATTGAATTTGAGACATAAAAGACATGACATGGCGCATAGTTCTTATTCATTATCGGTAATGATAGCGACCATATTTATTTAAGATTCTTCATTTTCATGCAACCTCAAAGCACATTCATATCTTTCAGACGGTCACGACCAAGCTGACATGCTTGATTAGGCGCATTTGTTAGACGCGTTTGAAATCATACAATTTAATAAAGAAAAAAATCAACGCCAAATTCAGGTGTAGGTTAAAAAAAATGAAATAGACCAATATATTTACCTCTCATTGCCTCGACTATATCGAGTAGTGACAAGAACACCTATATTTAAATAATTTGAGGATACAAGAGATAAGCAGGCAATGGTGATAAAATATTGTGTTCATTTTAAAATATGTGTTCAATATTCGATACCTCTTCTAGTGTTCATATACACATGAAGTGCATCAATGGTGTTCAAAAATTGTGCTGCGGGTCGTTGTTCTCCAGCGTGGCGTAAAATATGTGGAATGCAGACATGGATGACGAGAATCTGCATACTGCGCATCAAATAATCACATTATATTAATCGAGAAAGGCATGCATGTATTTTAAATAATTGCATAGACAACGTACCACATGTTCATTATAGCGACATGCCTGCTTGGTCATCTCCAGGTATGTTTTGTGTCATGGACATCAGATATATAGACAACCATGTCAATAACATTTGTAGAAACAGTTACGACATATGTTAGAGAAGCAATACCCAATTTTATTACTAAATTAACAAAGGTGGCAATCATACCAGTCTCATTTTTATCTACCCTAAAATTTTTGACTTGATGAAATGAGCTGAATGTTCGCGGGAACACAAGATATGCTATCGGTCTTCTAGAGTTAGAAACCCTGCTTTCAGAAGTAATGCTTGCAAAAAATTCGGCGCCATATACATGAAACACATTGAGAAAGTTTAAGTCATATCTGTATCCAACAACAACATCAATGAAATCATATGGATATCCTTCAACGATCGTTCGAGCCAAATCCAAACAAATCCTGCCAAATGCCAATGACTCCATGCATCCTAGTTCCCTGCAACAAAAAATCCATCCCACACTATATTTGAGGCCATTGAACCTCTATGCATCGAAAGAGGTGATGCAAATTAGTGTACATTAAAATACCTAATGCACCTAAATTGAGATGATATTACCTCCTCATCAACCAATATAAGTCTTATGTAATTTCCATCCTTGCAAGCTTATATTTGCTTTAAAGTAGACTTGTGCACTAAAATTACACCTGCTGGTGATAAGATTCAGGTTAATATCATGTAAAAATATCATTCTGCAAAGGAGAAACACGGACGTGAGCACCGGTGTGCACGGTTCATCTACTTGCAAAGATAGGCAAAAACATCTGAACAAGTTTGAAATTAAGCCAAATAAAATGTGGGGTAGGAACTATCGGATGGTTTTCTTCCACCACAACAGGTTCATCCATCTCACCCCTTTGTTGCACCCAGTCATCTGCCATGGCTACGTTATTTAGAAAGGAGACCAGTTAGATCAAGTAAAATCGCATATATTGAAAAAATAATAATTTATATGGCGCACGCGCATTAATGTTGATGAATCATAGAGCACCTGGAACCGCAGCTTAGAGGAAGATGACGCAGGGTCGATCCTGAAGATCAGAGCCGGATCAGGACGTCGAAGCATAAATCGAGAACTCATTGCAAATCTTGACAAAAGTTAGAGAAAAAGTAGCGCGTACCTGTATCTTCTTCTCCTTTCTTTTTTTCTCCCTGATGTTGTGAGACGTGGTGTGAAAGAATCATTTTTCAACATGAGCATACATATATACTTCCTCTGTCTCAGAATACTTGGCATTCTGGCTCTAAACCAGATTCATTGAACATTCTCTGAACCTAGACAACCTGTCTGTTCAGATTCATTGAACATTCTATGAATCTGGACATCAGAAAACACTCCCAGAATGCCAAGTAAATTGGGACGGAGGGAGTACTATAGGTAAAGATTAGATTGGAAAGAATATTGAATGCGTTATAAATGGTACTCAATCCAATCTTTCTTTACAAAAATGGTAAGACGTCCATAATTATAATTACTCCATATTAGCTGGTGTTGGTTAGCAGCTTAGCATGGTGTTTAACATCAAAATGGTAGGCTTGCTGTTGGACTACATGAACAATTATGCTAATATAGAATCAAGAACAGAAAAAGAGTAGGTCGGTGAGAATCTTCATGCCTATATATTCACAATGAAATAAAAATACATGTACCAGTTGCTGCCAGGTCTCCTCAAGCTTGGGGTAGGCGACGCCATGGTGCACAGTGAGCTCGCTGCCAAACATCATTTCTGTAATTAGGCTTGATGGATCATACAGATCTCCCAAAATATTATTTCCAAAGTTTTAATGTGAATAGATCTCATTCATACAATTTTCATTCTCTTGCAAGTCAGGAAAAATATATATGAATGCATCAAGTATTAATTGTGGCCGGACACTAAACCCAAGGCAGGGTAAAATCTGTTCAGAGAGCTCAAAAGAAAATTAACAGTTCACATGTGGCAGAATTTGTGTTAGAAGATTTCTGAGTCCTAAATTTCTGGTCTTAACAGAAACAATAACAGTACCAGGTATTTTTCTTGATCAACTTCTCAATTATTTTAACTGCCGATACAGAGTGGACAATAAAATAAGTTAGCTAAGCATATGCTAAAAGTGTGAAATAATAAACATTGCATTTATATGGAAGCTCATGATATCAATTTGGAAGAACATTTTCATTATTAGAATCTAGATAACACAGCCAATCCATCGTTTTTTCGTTCCTTAACTCATATCTTGACCAAGCAATGGTAGTACTGGTTGACTAATGTTGCTCTAGGCTTAAACCATCGTTACTTAAATGCGATATTACGATTACAAAAAAATTCTTTTGTTAGGTAATCAAGTATAGTTCATAATTAGTAGTGGTGACAAAATATTGCTTCGGTATAGCTTTTCCTCATCCATCTAATCCCCAACGCATGGTTTGCACAAACAAACTACATTACTATTGATTGAACTGGTCATATAGAAAGATTATTGAGATTGAGGTGGCAAAGGAAAAGGAGTAAGAATAGGACCTGGGTATGTGGATCATGGCCACGCGCAACAACACTGCTGCAAACACTCCGCAGGGATGGAAGAGTAGATGATCACTAACACCCAAAATAATAACAAATCACATTAAATCGGAACATAAAGATTACGCATAACGCATGGCAGGTGGTACAAGGCTGAAGGTCCATGAAGGCGTTGGTGGCTTAGATAGACGAACACGGCAGTTTGGGATATTCGAGGAGGCGAGCTGCAATTCAACCTTGCGGTGGTTGGTGATACGTACGAGCTCAGCCCCAATCCGTGGTGGTTGGCAACCTCGTTAGGCTTAGCCTTGATCCGGCCGGCGATGGCAGTGAATCAACGCCCAAGCGCTGCAACATTTTCTTAAACTCAAGGATAGTCTGCAGAACGAACAAAAGCACATCCTGGTCAGGGAGAGATGGATGGGAAGGGTTGGGGTTGGAGGATGAGATGGGAGGAGAGGGAGCTCATACCGAAAGCGAAGGACGCGTCGTGGACGGGGCCTGCGTGTTGCCGCCGTAGTACCGGTGAAACCAATACTCCACTCATCTCCCGCCGCCACTACGTTCGTCATCGAAGATGATCTCAATAGCTGCCTGCATCCGTGATTCAATGAGAGCTACGATGGGAAAGCAATCACGGGGGCACGAAAATACGTGACAGCTTTTGGAAACACCAAAAAAACATGGCAAGGTTGGTTTTTATTTCCAAACACTTGCTACGGAGAAAATCTCTCCAAGCATGACAGCCTGGCAAGTCGTGCCATTTTGGAAGGAAACAAAAACCAAGCCACTACCGGGGTACGGCTGGATGCACAAATTGGTGAGAAAAGAATTGTTTTAGAGCGTTACGGTCATGTAACACTTTTCAAAAAATTAATGTAATCGCTAGGGGAGATGAGGGGGGCGTTACGTCTAGGGTGGGTGGAACGACTTGGTGCGTTAGATTTTGGGGCCACGATTTAGCAGGACGGTTCAGATGGCAAGTAGATAGGATGGCAAGGTAGAAGTAATTTTCCTCGCAACTGGTTTTTTAAGGGTTTAGATTGGGTCGAAAGTTGGTCCAAGAGATTTAGGGAGAGGGCCAAATTAATTTTCGAAATACAGCATGTCTCTGCGGGTGCAACGTAAGTCAACTATACTTAGGACATTCCGAAGTCAAAGTCCAAGACTCCAAGCCTAGATCAATATTAAGCTCTAGATCTCTTTTGCCTCGTGAACATCTGACGACGTAGAACTCACAATCCATTTATTAATTCTCCCCTCGTAACCCTAGATTATCAATCAACCACAACGGAGGATGTGCTTTGCGGCAACATCCACAACGGCATATCTGATCGATCTTTATGTTATGTATGTAGGTTCTAAATCGCTAAACTTCACCTGCAGACCACTTATGATATACTCCTTGTACTTGCTTTTGCCTGATGATGTAGTTTAACGAAATTTTCGCGGAGCAGAGAGAGAGAGAACAGAGACCAGCGATCATGGGCACGGTACATACGCCTTATTGCTGTGCGGCGAGAAAGAAAATGGAGATTAATAATTCGACCGTCCTTCAAATTCTATCCAAGTAGCACAGTGGAAGGAAGACATGTGTTACACCGGAACGGCCCTGCTTGCGTGGTCCTCTCGGCAGCGGGCACTTGTCCGCCGCCCATGCGCCACCTCGCCACCTTCCCGTAGCTTCCGCAGCCGTAACAAAAAGCTAGCTAAGCGAGCCTCCGACTGCATCATCTCAAGCAAAGGCGATCATTTCCATCTTCTGTTTCCTCACGCTCATCTCGCTTCAACAAGTAGTTTCCACGGTGCCAATTAGAAGTCCATCTGTCCAGTCGTCGGCATGTCGTCGTCCGCCAACACCACCACCGAGGCCAGCGCCGCCAAGGTTCAGGTACGCCTTCCGGTCGCCCTGCTCCGTTGATCGTCTCGGTTACCTCTCTGCCTAGCTTCCTCGACCTCTGGGTAATTATTTACACTGGTGTTTGTAGGACGAGGGCAAGAAGCAGCAGCAGCAGCAGGACGGGACGGTGACGAAGACGGTGCAGACTGTTGATGTGCGGTCGTCGGCGGGGCAGCCGGAGGAGGAGGGCGTGCTCAAGCCCGTCCGCGTGGTGCACGAGATCCCCGCCAAGGAGGCCAACAAGGACGCCGCCGTCAAGCAGGACTAAAGTACTGTGATTTGCAGCAGAATAGGATACAGTGGAGAGTTGGTGGATGATCCGTGCTGCTGTTACCTTTTTTTTTTTCCCAATCCATATTTGCAAAATAAAGTACTGTGATGTGATTCATGCGTGGTATTGTAAATTGAACTATCGAGTGAGTGGAGAGAATGTGATATGGCCGGGTCTTAATTAGAAGCCTATGTTGTGCCAGTCTTTTTCTTTTCTTTTTTACTAATCACGGTTGTGTTATCGATACATCCACTTGTTTTCCTTGTGGCTGTTGGCATCATACTTTGATTCCATATATATATCCGGCATTGATATGATCCTCGGTTCTTCACCCTTCCTGGCACCTTACTTGTCGCAAATGAAGGACGTTGTTTTAAGCCTAATTTTCTGGGATTTTGGTCTTTGATTCACAAAAGAGCAAATAGCCTAACTGACTGATACAACACATTGATACGTCCCTGTCCCACAACAATTCGTTTAATTTAATTCTGACATCAAATGTAGCCAGTCCCACAACAAATAACATCAAACCGTTTAATTTAATTCTCACAACAAATGATGTTATAGTTAATTTGTGAGGTCTACTTAAGCCGAACAATGTTTCTCATTTACTGTCAAATATTAATGTATATTATCACCAATAATCAATGGTATGTGATATTTCTCTCTACTCTTAATCTGTATGATTTCTAAATGCCGTTTGTTGTGGGAAGGGTATAAATAAATCACATTTTAGAAGATCTTCAAGCAAGTCATCAATGTTGTTGTAGTCGATCATGAACAGTTAAAGGCCGTATAAGATGGAGTTTGCTAATCCGAGTAGTACATACAGATTCGAAGCAAGTCACACGTCTATTGTACTGATCCATT